>PVIY010014478.1:30533-56450 GCA_004026745.1 Myrmecophaga tridactyla
CATGCGCAGGTATAGTCTGGGTATGGAGGTTAGCACCCACAGCCTTTATGCTCTGGTGACAGCCTGCAAGGAGCAGGGAGTGGGGGGTAATGCTTGGGAGAGATGCAGGAGAGGTGGGTTGGGTTGCACTTGGGGTAGGGGTAGGGGGTGGGTATGCGTGTGAGGGATTGGCAGGGCGGGGGCGCTTGGAGCACGGGCAGTGGTGACAGCGTTCAGGTACGTGGAGCCCTCCTGAGGGCTCTGGGCTTCTGCATTAGGCTCCAGTTCTCTGCTCCTCAGTTCCTCAGCTATCACAACCAGGGCCGCCCTGTGTGGTGCAGAAGACTCTCCCAGGTCAATTACATTCTGGAATCTCCATCTCAGTCGCCCTCCTATCCCTTCTCTAACTTTTCCTTGGAGCAGGTCTGAACTCAATCTATCCTATTCCGCCATCTTCCCAGAACTCTACATATGATCACTTTTGAAATACACCTTGAGTTTTTTTTTTAAATAATTTTATTGAGATATATTGGTGCACCATACAGTTCATCCAATGTATGCAATCAGTGCCTCACAATATCACATAGTAGTGTATTCATCACTGTGATCATTTATAGAACATGTGCATCACTCCAGAAAAAGAAATAAAGAGAAAACAGAAAAAAACATATATCCATATCCCTTACCCCTCCCTCTCATTGACCACTAGTATTACTATCTGCCCAATTTTTTTACTCCTTAACCCACCCCATTGTTTATTTATTTATTTGTCCTTATTTTTTTACTCACCTGTCCATAGCCTAGATGAAGGGAGCATCAGCCACTTTTCCACTTTTATGAATCCAGGGTTTCCACAATCACAGTAACATTTTAAAAGCTGTATAGTTATACAATCATCTTCAAGAACCTTCAAGAATCAAAGCTACTGGAATACAGTTCAACAATTTCAGGTACTTCCCTCTAGCCAGTCCAACACACTTTAAACTAGAAACTGATAGCTGTATATTGCATAAGAATAACCTCCAGGATAATCTCTTGACCTTGTTTGAAATATTTCAGCCACTGAAACTTTATTTTGTCTCATTTTTCTCTTTCCCCTTTGGGTCAAGAAGGCTTTCTCAATCCCATATGCCAGGTCCCAGCTCATCCTGGATTTCTGCCCCACGTTGCTAGGGAGTTTTGCACCCTGGGAGTCATGTGCCATGTAGGGGGTAGGGCAGTGAGTTCACCTGCCGAATTGGCTTAGAGAGAGAGGCCATATCTGAGCAATGAAAGAGGTTCCCTGCGGGTGACTCTTAGTCATAATCACAAGTAGGCTTAGCTTCTCCTTTGCAAGAGTAAGTTTCATAGGGGCAAACCCCAAGATCAAGGGCTCAGCCTATTATATTGGTTGTTCCCAATGCTTGTAAGAATATCAGGAATTCCCCAAGTGGGGAAGTTTAATATTTTCTACTTTCTCCCCGGTCCTTCCAGGAGATTTCACAAATACTCTTATTCTCTCCAACTTACCATGCTCAGCTTCATTCAGTGTACTTATATTTTTGTGTTACCATCAGATAATATTGTGATATCCATTTCTGGATCTTTGCAATCAGATCTGTTGTACATTCTGTACCCCTTCAGCACCAAATGCTTAATTCCTCTTTCTATCTATTGATAACCTGTGTCCTTAACTTTAACTCTCAAAGTTCACTTGTTGATGTTAGTTCATATTTAGTGAGACCCTACAGTATTTGTCCTTTTGTTTCTGGCTAATTTCATTCAGTATTATGTCCTCAGGGTTCGTCCACGTTGTTACATGCTTCATGGACATTTGGGCTGTTTCCATCTCTTGGAACCCCTTTAGTTTTACTAAGTACCTGACGCTGTTTATAATTGTGATTGAGCAATAATGTAAAGCATATTAAAGAAGGCTTTATTAACCCAAACAAACCTTCATGGAATCTGACGTTATTTATTGCTTCCTTGCTTGCTTGCAGGTAGATTCACCAATGAACTTGAAGCATCCCCATGATCTAGTTATACTAATGAGACAAGAAACAACAGTTAACTACCTCAAAGAATTGGAGGTGAGGCAACTGGGCATGTGATATGCAGCTGAAACTTGGTACATTTCATAGGAGCTATGTTTAAAGAAAAATGAAAGCCTACTGTTTCTTAAGCCTCTTCTTTGGACTTTTACAGGACTATACCACCTTTAAATCACCTAATCTGAGGGACGTTTGAGCAATAGCTAGAGAAACAGATTTCCCTAGCCTAGGTTTTATGCCTAACTCTTGACTAGCTATACCCTTGAACAAAATCCCTGTGTTTAAGTTTTTCCAACAAATATAAAGAGGATATAATCTCTGAAAATATTTTTGGAAACAGAGTTTGGGTAAAATACAATAAGGAAGAAAGGTTAATGTCCCAAAAAAGGATAGTTTTGATGAATTCCCAAGCCCTAAACAGCAGGGTCCTACTATATTGTGTGTTCTTCTCATTGAGGTGAAAAGCATTAATCACTTTGCATCCTGAAACTATATATTTAGTACTAATAAAATGTGACTGTTTTTGTTTAATAAGGAAACCAGTGATCAGTTTTACCTTTTACTACCATTGATTTCCATAAACTAATTTTGCTTAATTATTGGAAAAGCTAGATTTTTTTTTTTCCTCATAAAGTCCCTGTTTAAAAGTTACAGTATAAATCAAATCCAAATTTTAAGGGGACTATATTTGTAGAAAAAGTATGAGTCTTATAAACCTGTTGAAAATAATGTGCAGAATCAGAGTCTTTGAGAGCTAGAAGGAATCATAAAGATCATCCTCATTTCAGAGGCAAGGAAACATTAAGACCAAGGGATTTAAGAGACAGATCAACCAATTTCATTATGTATGGATCTCGTCGTATTCTGATTCAAACAAGCAGACTCTATTTTAAAAAGAGGAAAGAAATAATTGGGAATTTTAGTAAAGGCTAGATATTTGATATTAATGAATTATTATTTTTTACATGTGATAATGGTGCTGTGGTTCTATTCTGTAAAGAGTTTTTATCTTTCAGAAATATACTGTTATAACAAATTACATATAAAAATAAAGTTAAGGAGAAGCACAAAAAACTGCAATCAACAGTTTCCAAATTTGTAAATAAAGAGAGAATTAGGGGCGGAGGATATAGAAAATGTTATCAATCACATGACAGGAAAAGAGAAAAGAGCAGCAGGAAAAATAATAAACAGAAAACCCAAAATAACTTGGTTGAAATAAATCCAAGCAGATCAGTAATCATAAGAAATAAAAATCAGTTAAACATACCAATTAAAGCTGAGATGATCAGATTGGATTTTTATTTTTTAGTCCAGCTGTATGCTACAGAAAAGAGGTAAGACTAAAGTAAAACCACTTTGGTGATAAATGGGTGGAAAAAATATTTACTATGCAAATACTAAGTGAAAGAAAGATGATATTGCAGTGTTTATACAAGTTCATTGTTCCTCATCTGAAAACATTGGGACCATGTATATTTAGGAATACAGCATTTTGGGAGGATTTTGGAAGTGCTCTAAATGTATATACCTTATGTACATTCTATTTCCAACAGGGTCTAGTCCCAAACTTCATAATCAGATACAGTAATCTTTCTTCAAGATGTATTAATAGTCATACTTAGAGGATATAGACTATAAAATCAGTTACCATCAATTTAAGTCAGGTTTTGCCACCAAATTAACTTTAGTGCAAAATGTAAGAAAATGCTTTAGGTTTTAAGCATTTTGGATTTTCAAATATAAAGGATGGTGGGCCTGTCTGAGATAAAATAAGAACCTTGATCTTTAATAGAGTTAAAGAGGGACATATATATTAATAAAGAAACAATCCAGCAAGAAGACAGAATATCATATAGTGTGTACCTAGTAGCATGTGCTCATCAGTATGTTTGTTTTTGTATTAATACAGCAAAAACTGACAGAATTACTAGAAAAAAAGGAAAAATCCATAATCACAGTAGATTTTAAAAGCTCTTTATCAGAAACCAATAAAACTAACAGTAGTATAGAAGAAAATGAACATAGTTGATCTGACAGATATAGACAAAGAAAAAGCATATGCCCTACATTTAACAAATAGAACATATGAAGTATTTTAAAATATAGAATTTTTATCACACTCAACCACTACCATGATACAAAGGAAATAAATTACAAAATTTTGTTATGTAGACCATGATCTCTGACCACATTACAGTTAAAGTTAAAAAAAAAAAACATATGCCCAGGAAAAAACATAAGGAAAAGCACAAATTTTTTAAGTTTTCTAAATTCAGCCTTAAATTTAAAGAGGAAATTATAAAACTTTTTAACTAACCAAGATGAAATTACCTCATTTCAAAACTTGTAGAGTAGTAGTTATGTATCGTCAGAGATAAATTTATAGATATTTATAGATAAATGCATTTGATAAATAAATAAAACTCTAGCAAGACTTATCAGATTAAAAAAGAGAGAAAGCCAAAAAAAGATTAGTGATGAAAAAGCAGACTAACTATAGGGATCATTTTAGGATTTTTTTTTCACATGGGCGGGGGATCATTTTTAAAACCAAAGAAATGATTATTGATACTATGAAAATTGCATGCTAGTAAATTCAAAAACTTAAATGTAATTCAGAGAGTTTTAGAAAAACATGAAGTGCAAAAAATGACTAAACGAGGAAAGGACAAACTTGTCATAAATGGTAATAGGAAAACTGATTGTCCATATGGAAATAAAAGTTAGAGCTTTACCTTTCCATACACAAAAATAATTTCCTGTCTGGTTAAAAAATCTAAATATGAAAAATGAAACTTTAAAACTTAAAAACTAAGGACTATATCTGTGACCACGGCTGCTGGGGAAGGAGTGCTTGACTAGTGGTGAACAACAGTTGAAATTAACCATCTTAAGATCAAAAGCTTCTCTTCAGGAAATGACACCATGAACAAAATTAAAAGACAACCTGTAAGTTGGGGGAAGATATTTACAATGCATATAACTAGCAGGGGATAAGTTTACAGAGTTACTCTTTTCCTAAATTTCTACAAATCAGTTGAGAAGACAGAAACCTAATACAGGGAAAAATGGACAGACTTGAACCAGTAATTCACAAAATATCTCAAACGTATGAGAATATGCTCAATCTTATTAATGATCACATTAGTTAAATATTCTACATTTTATTGCAGAATAAATAGTCGGCTTTTGCATTAACAACAGCATCAAAATATGTGGTTTAACGAATATTTATGTTTTAAATTCATATAACCTGAGAACAGTAGGTGAGCTACAGATTTATTTGGCTTACTCCATGCATCTTCTATGCCAGGATGACTCAAGTTGAAAGAACAGGCACTGTTTAGGAATATGCAATTCTCATGAAGGAAGACGGACAGGCTCAGAGATGAACAACCAGACAATGCAAACTTAGAAGTGGAATGCATCACATCTGTTCACATCACATTTGCTAAAGCAAGTGACATGATCAAGCCTGTAGAGGGCAGGGAAAAAGGTGGAGAGAAGTAAATAACTGTGAACAGATCATAGGATGTATCTCATTTAATAACTTAAAATCTTAATGGTGTAAAACATTAAGGTCATAAAAAAAAAATAATGTCATGCTGAATGACGATTGTGGGCTTTCTCAGAACTTGGTACCATGTCATGGTGATCCCACCTCCATACAGAGCAGCCACTGTCTGCAATATTGTCAGTCTTCGTGGCTGAGGCAGAAGACAGAGCAGTGATGTATACACCGGCTCTAGAAAAGCTCCCCTCCAAAAGTGTCTGATGGCAGTTCTTCTGTTACATTGGCCAAAGCCTCAGTCTAGCAAACAGTGATGTATAATTTTCCTGTAAGGAGAGCAGCCGATACTAGTATGTAGTATGTAATATAGTCTACAACAGTAATTAAAATGAGAACATTTCAAACCTATCAGACTGGCATAAATTAAAAAATGATAGCATCAAATGTTTGGTGAGTTCGTAGAGATTAGGGTACTATCATAATCTGCTGATAGAATTCTAATTGTTATAAGCACTCTGAAGAATAGATTGACAGTAGTCTAAATAGAATCTAAAATGTACATCTATTTTTCTAGTCCTGACAACATTTTTATAAGAATATTGTAGCATTTTTAATAACAAAAATTAAAAAAAGCAACCTAAATTAAAAAAATAAGGAAGCAACCTAATTATTTGCAGGAAAATAGATAAGTACATTCTTGTACATCTGTTAAAACAAATAATTTACAGCTAAAATAAATAGTTTACCACCACACTTACCAATGTACATAAATATATATATATTAAAAGAAATATTTTAAGAGAGTAGAAGAAATAGAGTAAAAATATTCATGGGACTAATACATCAAATAAATTTAAGATAGTACTAACTGAGAAGGGAGAGAGAGACTTAGAAAGCAGTAAGCAGAAGCTTCAGGTGCATCAATAATGTTCTTTTTTTCTTTAAAAAAAAATCAGAAATGAATATGGAAAAATTTTAGTATATGATAGATATGAGTGGTGAGAACAAGTGTTTATGTTGTTTCTCTGAATGCTTGAAATATATCATAATAAAAAAATTTTTATGAGTAGCAGAGATTCACCGGGAAGACAGTATTGGGGAAGGTAGACCAGGTGGTGCTGTCAGTGTGCTCAGTGATATGTTTGGACAATTCAAAGTAGTTTTAATTGCTGAGCCATACTTTGCCAGGAAGTTAAGTTCTTAAGGTGGCTTTTTAGGTAGTCAGATCATATTATGGGAAAGCTCATACACCAACATTCTGTTACTTTCTGTATATAGGCACCTTTCTAGAAAAGCTTATGTATGCTGGCTAAGTTAACTAAGAGTATATTCAGAACCCAGTTCAGTCTTTGTCTTCCTTCAAAAAGGATTCTCTGACTTTTTCAGCACTCATTAAGTTCTCCTTTCTCTTAAATGGGATCTCAATTGCAATATTAGAAGGATCCATTGTTTTTCTTTTCTTCTTGATAGAAGCAATTAGTTGCTCAAAAAATTCACATAGAGGAGAATGAGGACAGAGACACAGGACTGGAACAGAGACACAATAAAGAAGATCCAGACTGCATCAAAGCCAAGGTGCCCTTAGGGGACTTGGATCTGTATGATGGCACATACATAACTTTGGAGAGCAAAGATATCAGGTAAAGAGATTCTCTTTCCAAAAATAAAATTAAGTTTTTCCAAACAGATCTTTCTGAAATCAGTAAGAAATTACTGATGATTACTGTAATGAGAGTAGGCTTCAATTACAGCTGAGCTGATTAAAATTTAAAAGCTTAAAATATATACTAAATGTAGAAGTCTTACAAATGAGTTAAAAACATACACCACCACAGTAGAAAACCCAATGATTTATAGTAAAAGAAATACAATAGACACTAAACATTAGGGAATAATTATTTCTCAGTTATCATCAAATCAGTACAAATTAATTGTAATATTTAGTTAGTTTTCCTCTATCAAATTAGATGAAAATTCAGAGAGGGTTTGGTGAAAGTACAAATTGGTTTAACATTTCTAGAAACAATTTACCACTATGTATTTACTTTTAAAAAGTCCACAATTTTAACATTCTTCGTCCCACTTACTATTTTTCAACTCTTGGCTTATCCAATTTAAGTCGAACTTCCAAAATATTTGGCTCAAACAGCAACAATAGAAAAATATGAATGTTGACTCATCTTGATTGATTGTAAAGTTGACGTGCTATAAGAATGTAGTTGAATTAACAAAAATTTGACATTTCTTAAATATTTATCTCATTTTTCATTCATTCACTGCTTCTTGATTTTAGCCCTGAAGATTATATAGACACAGAATCTCCTGTCCCACCAGACCCTGAGCAGCCTGACTGTACAAAAATTCTAGAACTTCCATACAGTATACATGCTTTTCAGCACTTGCGAGTATGTAGAAAAATTTAGTAATTTTTTTTGCGTTTTTAAAATTTCATTGGTGTCTTGCTTAGTAAAAGCTCTGTCTTTGCTCTTTTCAAACAGATTTATGTTTTTAAAAAACTTGGAATGAAACTATTAAAATTCTGCAAAACAAATACCTCAAAATATAGTACTACAAAGTATAGTTACAATCTTTTATGTCGTATAATCGCCTTTTTCAATGTTTTTTAATTTTTTCCTTCTCCTCAGGGTGTACAAGAGAGAATTAATCTTTCCGCACCTCTGTTACCTAAAGAGGATCCAGTCTTCACATATTTGTCTAAACGGTTGGGAAGGAGTATAGAGGACATAGGCCACCTCATTCATGAAGGTCTGCGGAAGGTAAGGCATCAGCTGTACAGACCAGCTGGAAAACTGAAAGGGCCAGGAGACTGTGTAAAGAGAAAATATTGTTCTCTCATAAAATATTTGTCTAGCTTGTTTTTGTCTAGGGGTGATTTGAAATTACTATTACATTAATATAAACCATATAGTTGAAAGCTAGGAGAAACCATGATAGACCAGTCTCCTTTACCAGGAAGGGATGCTGAAAAGTTTTATTTTAACTAATGCATGGAAAAAACAAATAATGATCTAATATAAGCAACAGGCCTTAAAGGCTAGATTGTATGTTTTGAGTGTGAAAGGAAGTTTAGCGTTTTAGTATCTTTGATCTATCTACACACAATACATAGATTATCACTGTTCTCTGGACATGAAAAAAAATCGCAACCAGCAATAAAATCTTCATGTAATTTTCTTTTAAGGGAGCATCCATCTTCTTTTAAAGTGAAATAGGGACTTATGTAACAGGACCCGAGAATTTAAATGTATCATTCAGGATAACGTGGGAATTCAGAAAATGGTTCTTGGTCTTCTCTAAGTCTAAGGAATATCATAAATTGCAGGTTAGTTTCTAAGCAGTATAATTATATTGCTATTAAGTAAAATATGTAATTGCAGCATTTATATGCAGCTTATTCAAATACCTGGCTATGCATGTCAAGAGAGAAGAATTGCCAGACAGCAGTATAAAAAACAGTTTGACTTTTGTATATAAAAAATGTTTGTTTATTTTGTAGCTAAGTTACCTTCTTCATCTTGTTTTTCTGAAGGTAACATAAAACATTTTGCATTCCCAGAACTTTATGAGTAATAAGGGAAATTGACCCAGGATTTAAAATATCCTTCAGAGAATGGTTAGTTGAGAGTAGACCATAGTGATAAGTGCTCTATCGCAAATTAAAATAAGAGGGTAACTGGGTCATTCCTTTAGATTAAATAGTTGGGGTTATCCTCTCTGGAATGATGAAATTTAAGGTGACATCTGAATGACAAGAAGGAACCAAACTCCAAAGATTAGGGAAGAGCATTTTAAGCAAGACAAGTCTCTAAAGCCTGAATGAGCTCAGATAGCATGTAACAAAGCCAGGCCAGTGGGCCAGGGGGCCACAGTGAGCGCTGGGGAGGATCGTAGGGGATGAAGCCAGAGAAACAGGTTAGGGCCAGGTTATGCAGGGCTTTGAAAGCCAGGGTAGGAACTTTAAGTTGCATTCCAAGTGTACTGAGAAGCTAGAACATAATTAATAAATAATTAATATTTTAATAATTTTAATAATGATTTAATTAATGATATTTTTAAAGATCACAGTGGCTACTATATGGAGAAATGACTGAAGGGAACTGAAACTATAGAAATATAGAGACCAGTTAGAAGGCTGCTGCAATAGTTTAGGGGAGGTGTGAAGATGATTTGGACTAGAATGGTTACTAGTGGAAATGGAGAGAATCAGACTGTTTCAGGAAATGTTTAGGAGTTTTAGAAGCTGATGAATTGGGGTGGGAGATGAGGGAAAAGGAGAAACTAAGAATAATTCCTAAATTTTTTGCTTGAGCAACTTAAACTAAGAATAACTCCTAAATTTTTTACTTGAGCAGGCTTGTAGTTAGGAGAAAAGGAGCTTGAATTCTGTTTTGACTATGTTGAATTTAAGATACATGTCTGAGTCTGGAATTCCAGGAATGGTCAGAGCTGGGTGTGTAGACAGAGAATAATCATTAAATAGGGCATATTTAAAGCCATGGGACTGGATAAGTTCATCTAGGAAAGAGTGAAGTTTGGGAAGTAGCCAGTCTGAGTCCTGGGATACTCAACGTTTAGCTATTAAGCAGAGGGGGAAATGCCAGCAAAAGAGACTGAGAAGGATGTTCAGGTGACTACAAGAAAACAGAAAGTGCTTCAAAAGAATGAAAGAGTAATTATCAGTGACATTCCAACATTTATAGAGTTGGGAAAGATTTGTTGTGTGAAATCTTGTAAAAAGATTTTTCTTTAAATATGTAGTTTCTTCTTACCTCCGATATGCTTTGATATGCAAAGTATTCTGCTTATCATGATATTTTTAGTAATTCATAAAGAATTTTTAATTGCCTCTTTTTGTCCCAATCCACAGTATTAACTCTGAAAATAAAAAATAATAGTTATCTGATTAGCACAAAAGAAAAAACACCAACTTCATTTGTGGATTTGAAGGAAAACTTTCTTAAAAGGCTATCAAAACTGAGATTGAAACTTAAGTCATATATCAGTTGTAAAAGAATGTAGAATCCATTAACCAACAAGAAGTAACAGAAGTTCACAGTTGATCTGTTCATCATGCTAAAATCTTTAATTGCATCACTCAAACACTCATATATTTTCCTTGAAGATAGAAGACTTGAAGACGAATAATACAGGATGGGACTTACTGTTTTAATCTTAAAAAGAAAAATAGTTATATTTTTGAGATTAAAATAATAGGTGCTGTTAAAAAATTCAGACTATATAAAAATATATATTAAAATGATGACCAGGTTTCAGCAGGGACAACGGCCACTGAGCATATAAACTATCGAGCCATAAACTATATGCCAACCATGGAATTCTTACTGGTACAGAATATATTTGGGAACTTTTGATAACTACTACGTTAAAGTAATAATTAGGAATGTCTTGTGAATAATAAAATTTGCCTAGTGTATTTTTCTATATAATATTAAATTCTGTTTCACACATATATTATTGAAAAAATATATATATATATAAAAGAAAACATAATTTCACAACTCAGAGGTAATTACTGGTTTGTTAATATAACTTTTGGATTTTGATTTTTAAGCATCTTTAAAAATATAAGTCTCTCATTTGCTTATTCTTCACGCAGGTAGTAAATAAATAGGAATACCATTGTCATATGTTATCATAGTTCATTAATGTCCTCTTAAAGCAACTAGCATGTCTAAGTAGACTAGGTTTTAGCTCCTAAAGTCCTGAAATAGATTCCAACAAGTTGTGACCACTTTATGGATTTTTCATTTTCATTTTTCCTTAGAAGTTAGATATTTTCTATATGAAGATTACACTGTAATGCACTTGTTCAACTGATGATAAGGGTGCTATTTTTTGACAGGTGTAGTTTATTTGTGCATTCTCTGATTTATCAGTACTATAATAAATATGTCTATAATTAAATAATTCTTCATCTTGAATTTCAGTAGTGCTAAAGTAGTAAAGGTATTCATTTTGAACATTCTATGTTAGAGAATGTGTTTGAGCTATATTTGATGGTCATTTTATTTGTTTAATCTCTAGAACTCTTCTTCATGGGTACTGTATAACATGGCTTCATTTTACTGGAGAATAAAGAATGAGCCATATCAGGTAGTGGAATGTGCTATGCGAGCTCTTCACTTTTCTTCCAGGTAAGGGTCCTTCCCTTTGGACCGCCTGATTTTCTGCTGTCAAAGAAACAATACATACAAGACAATAAGCAGAACAATGCATTATAATTATACTCCTCTCAGTTCCTTTTCAGATAAATTAATCTCATCAGAAAAAAGTTGCAGATATGTACACTTCCCCCCCACACAAAAAAAATTCAACAATTGGTGCTGCAATAACAGGATAGTCACATGGAAAAATAATGGAATATGACCCCACCATACAGCATAAAAAAAAAAAAGTCACATTGAGTTTAAAGTGATAATTGTATAAAATACTTCTTTTTTTCATTAAAGTTAAATACATGATGTACATGTCCTCTTATTCATTTGAGTCTTGAATCAAAAAACTTTGAAGAAATTATCATAAATTTTTCTTAAAGCAAATATAAGTCCTAAATACATTTTTAAAGAATAAAATGTTTGCCAGATCTTACTTTTGTGGTAAAATTTGTAGCTTTCACATTGAGTAAGTACGATCTATAAAGTAAAAAGGAAACATGATTATTTTAAATTATCTTTTCCACTTACAAGTATACTCAAAGTTGCTATCCCAAGCACAGTAACTTTGAATGTCATTTTTCCTTATCAGGTGGTTATACCTGATTGTGGATCACATGCTTCTTTCCTAACACCTGGTTACATCTCCTTCTCTTTCAGGCACAATAAAGACATCGCGCTGGTTAACCTGGCCAACGTTCTGCACAGAGCCCACTTTTCTGCCGATGCTGCGGTTGTGGTCCACGCAGCTCTGGATGACAGTGACTTCTTCACCAGCTATTACACTTTGGGGAATATATATGCAGTAAATATAACTTTTTGCTTCATGAGCCAAACCAGATGCTATTTTTATCCCCTTCCCCCACCATAGAATGTTATCTAGCCACTTGAAAGAAAAAAGAATTGACAGAAATGTTTAAGTCCTATAAAGTATACCTCTTAAAATAGCAATACCTTCCAACTACGCTTTGAAATAGCCTACCTTCATCTTGTAGAGATTTAGCCATTGATGAAAATAGTATTCACTGTAGAATGAAATACAGGTATGATCTCATAAATCATTAGGTTTGGACAGATGCACTTAGGCCATGGCTAACTTTTACCCCCTCTGTGTGTATGTGTGTTTCTTTTTTTTTTGTCTTTTCAGATGCTTGGGGAATATAACCATTCAGTGCTTTGTTATGACCATGCTTTACAAGCCAAACCTGGGTTTGAGCAAGCTATAAAGAGGAAGCATGCTGTTCTATGTCAACAAAAACTCGAACAAAAATTGGAGGCCCAACATAGGTAACTGGGGGAAAGAATTTTACTGAAGCCCTAGCACCATAGGACTGTTAGAGCTGTGTAAAGTTACACCAGTGTTGCTTTGGGAATTTGAATTAAGAAAGAACCTCTTCACAACTGCTAGTCCTGTCCCCTTTCTCCAAATCTAGGTGGTTTATCACACTCCAGTGGACTTTAGAAGCTAGAAAATGTTTACATTAAAAGCTGACATTTAGATATTTATAGTTTGGGTCATTGATTATTTTTATGCAGTCAATTTGGGTGTAGGGGAGCAGGATACTCAGTAATGCTGTGGATTACATTTCTATTTCCATGGAATACATCTAGTATCAGTAAAATCACTTGCATGTGCCACATTTGATCTTTCTCCCCTTTGGCTCCTAGGGTTGGGCTTTATGTAGTTGAGGGACATTATTTGGCCCCCTATTTAATCAAACTTATTTGTTAAGTTATACATAATGTGATTCTATTATACTTAGTCCTTGTCGTATACTTAATGGAAAATATATTTCAATTCCATAAATAATAGGGCCAATTAAAAACATTCATATAACTCAAAAATGAATTGTTCATTTCTTATAGAATTGGCCTACTTTTGTTATTAGAGAATTAAATGGAGATTTGGAACCCATTTAACTTTTCTTTTTGCTTATTTTCTAATCTGTTCAAAGTATAATGAAATGATAAGGAAGGTATGACAGCTTAACTCGTTTATAACTAGCTTCTATTAAAACTGATCAGAACTTGTTCTGGCTGTGATTTCATTCATAAATTGAACTTCTTCTTAAGTTTTGCTCTTAAAGAGTTTTCTCTCTTACATAGTCTTACATAGACAATGTAAATCTCCCTATACTATAGTATAATATGTAGACATTAAGAATTTTGGGTAAAAGTAATCAAGCAGCTTATATATAGAAATCAGGTGGTAGAGAATGTTCCCTTCTGAGCAAAATTGTCCCTGGTTTTTCCCAGTGTCTATAAACCAAGGAGCTAGAGTGTGAGAAAAATTACAGTAACCTTAACTCTTAACATCGTCTTTAGGAAGAATCTAAGGAATTTAACCTAAGGATTAAAAGGAAGAAAGGATTCTAGAAAGGTTTTGAATATGAGTGCAACTATTGCGAGTTTTTTGTAGAGAGAATAAGTCGAGTTGTTAAATTTATAAAGATTTATCAAACATTGTTATATATCTTTTATGGCACCTGAAAAACCCAGCATACCATTTAAGGTCAAGATAATATTTTTAAGGGAAGAATTTCAAATCTGTTATTTTTCCCCTGAGTTTTAATAAAAGATTAGCATTAATTTAGCCCTGTTATTCCTGAAGTTGTGATGGAGAAGTCTCACATTAGAATAAAAGGAAAAAACTTAGCCTTTATTGCTGAGAACCAGAATCTAAGTGGGTTAAAAATTCACCATTTCAAAACTCTGTAACTTTTTCCTGGTATTAAAAAATGTTAAGATCCCTCCAGCGAACACTGAATGAGTTGAAAGAGTATCAAAAGCAGCATGACCACTACCTGAGACAGCAGGAGATCCTAGAAAAACATAAGCTAATTCAGGAGGAGCAAATCTTAAGAAACATCATTCATGAGACTCAGATGGCAAAAGAGGCACAATTAGGTAAGTATTGATTCCAAGTGATTAAGGACAGATTAGGAAATCTAGCATGCTTTACTTTCATAACTTCTATGTAGCCATAAGTAGTATAAGGTTGTGCTTTTGACTCTTCTTAATCTTAAATCTTAAAATAAAGATTCTTCACAGAGAGTATACCAGATGGCCTGGGGAGCTAGTTTGATCCTTCTTGTTTTTTTGGTGGTGTTGTTTTTCATTCACATTGCAAGGTAAAAACCAAGTCTTTTGGGTGGGCCACGGTAGCTCAGCAGGTAAGGACACTTGCCTGCTGTGCCCAAGGACCCAGGTTCATTTCCTGGTGCCTGCCCATGTAAAAAAAAAAAAAAAAAACAAGTCTTTTAGATCCCAGGAGTCTTAAAACATTTTTTGCCCGCTGTGCCTTACATCAATGCTTCTCCAGCTTTATTGTGCATATGAATCTCCTGGATCTCTTGTTAAAATGCAGGTTCTCATTCAGTAGGTCTGAGTATGGCCTGAGATTGTCTTTCTAATAAGCTCCCAAGTGATGCCGGAATCTGCTGGTCTGAATTCAGACTCCACTTTAAGCAGCATGGTCCTTCAGTAAGTGAACACAGGCCAGCCACGTCCTAGAAAGAGTGTCCATACTCTTCAACTAAGACTGACAATAAGGCTCAATATCTTTTTTCTTGCCTCCTAAAAACAAACTTTTGTTTTTTTAGAAGTAGGATTTTAGAGTAGGATTCCTGTCTAGGGCAAGAATTCTTAACCCAGATCAATGGATTAGTTTCAGGGGATTCTTAAATCCTTCCAAAATTACATGTAGAATTGTATATGTGCATCATTTATTTCTGGGAAGTGGGTATAAAGCTTTTATTAAAATATCTTAGAGTCTATGACCACCAAGGGAACTTGGATTGATAGTAAATACATGGTTTGGTTTTATCCAGAATATTTAGTATGTAATCATACTCCACGGGAACAGATATGACTTCAAGACACCAAAGAATAATTTAATAGAATCCTTTAAATTATACCCTTCTCACCAGGTAAGTATCTTGGTCTGAAAAACCTCCTAGCCTTTGAATCTCAACTATTTACAGTCCATTGTACAACTACCTAACGAGTTTTCTTTGCTATTTTAAGTGTAAATTTGTATTCAGTTCTTGGAATTATTAATTGCTCAGTCTATTGAAATGTAAACAGAGCTCTTATATAAATTGAAACAAAATTATGAAGCAAATAAAGAAATTCTTTGCAGAGAGATTGCCAAAGTCTCTTAAAACTAGGGAATCAATAGATTTTTGTATTCATAGAATGTGATTGCCCAAAGATAATTCAGTGATCATGTAGTAGAGCACCATTGTTTAATCGGTAGAGAAACAGGCTTCTTTAGGATTATTTAATTAACTGTAATAAGTGTCTTCCCTTTGTAAGTACTCTGCTAGACTCTAAGGGAAACAGGGTTGAAGCTAAATGACTCATATTTTAAAAATCATGTTGTCGTCACTGACCTTCCTCAATATATTTAATTTCCCTTTCTATTCCAGGAAATCATCAAATATGCCGTCTGGTCAACCAGCAGCATAGCTTACATTGCCAGTGGGATCAGCCTGTGCGGTATCATCGTGGAGATATTTTTGAAAATGTGGACTATGTTCAGGTCTTTTTCTTGATCCCTTCTAGTACTTATAAATGTTTGCATATCTAAGAGTAATATTGCTTTGTCCCCCTTGATCCCTTGCATGTTGATGCCTGAAACTTGTGATTGTCACTTACCTTTTTAAGATTTGGAATGTTATTTTTATAAAATCAGATTTTATGGGGGTAGCTACTCCTTGAATGACATTTCTACTTCCCAAAGTATTTGTATATGCATATTAGATTGTTTTCTTCTTTGCCATGAGAGCTAGGATTGGACTATCACCTTCCCATCTTAATCTATTAGAGGCCTATAATTTAAAATCTGGGAAAGAGTAGTCATGTAATCTCTTTCCTTTAGCCAGAATACCAACAAATTATCATTATCAGCAGAAAATGTTTTTTAAGCACCAGTGCTAGGTACATGCTCACCCTCACTTATGTGTATGTGTGTATACATACACACACACACATACATATACACACAGTCTTAGCCCAGATATCTAATTGGGAATAATAATATCAAACAGCATTTAATTGATGCTGAATGAGTGATAGATTCAATAAGCACAACCCGAATTCCAAGTATCATCCAAAAGAATAAATAATATTTATCCTATTCTTAAGAAAAACTTTTTTGACTCTAATCATAGATATAGAACTTTCCATGAGATAAGTAGTTAAAATGATTAGAAGATCAGATCTTCTTGTAAGAGGACAAACCAAAAACTCTTTAATCTGGAAAGTAACCAGGCTACATTGGGAAAAGAGTAAGAAGCAAAATTTAAGAAGCCATTTAGAAACAGAAGTGTTAATATGGACCAAAAATTTTCTGTGATTTTTGTGAACCAACTCTTAGCAATAGATGTTTGGTTTTGAAGAGAAGGAGTAAAGGAACAGATTCATACCCTCTGGGATTGTAGTTCCCTGTCATAAATCCAAACATTTTAAGAACGGAAAAAGTGAATGTTCAGAAACAGAATCAATTGAAACGCGATATAACTTTTGGCCTGTACATTATAATAATCTCAAGACAGACTATTCAGAAGACCGCCTTTTAACCAGTTTAGCTTCCAATATTATATATCCATAGAATTGTATCACCAGTATATAGTGAAAGAATTCATTTCTATTCATAAAGGCCTAGAACTTCAAATTCATCACTTGCATTCCTTTTTCTCATGTCTTCCCCACCCCAGCCCGTTTCTGATCCCATTCTCCTTACCTAGCAAGGTTGCAGAAATATACAGAACTATATATGATATATTGTGAGAATATCAAACATTGTTGTACCCTACTTTGGAGGAAGGCTGAATATGTTTGTATTATTTCATCTGTTAGTTTCCCCTTTCAGCCTCTAAATCTTTTATTATGGGTTGATTGTACAATAGCATTTAGTCCCTAAATAATAACTAAATTAAACCCTTAAGAACCCTTTCCATTGCGTCTTCTCATGACAAATTTATAGCGTAATGATCATTTTATTCTAGGAAGAGGAAGAAAGTAATGAACCAAATCTGCATGTCAGCTGATTATTAAACCTTAAAAGAGTTTAAATCATAGAAATGAAGTATAGGGACAGGAAAACAATCGATAACCATTTTTCTCATACTCCAATGGCAAAGTTTATTGAAAGTTGCTAACTATTCATTATCCATATGAGAATACTGTTTGGGCATAGTTCTTAAAATTAAAAGTTCTGACTGCTTTATTACTAAATTACTTTCTGAATTTCTGCTAATTGTGAATATTCACTAACCTTTTTTTGGTGTAAGTTCAGTCTTAGTCTTAACTCCTTTTCTAACTGCAGTTTGATTTAACTTTTCGTTTTCTAGTTTGGTGAGGATTCATCAACATCCAGTATGATGTCTGTGAACTTTGATGTTCAGGCAAATCAGAGTGATATCAGTGATTCAGTCAAGTCTTCCCCCATAGCCCGTTCTATTCTCTGGATCTGGGGCAGGGATGCAGATTCCTACAGGGTAAGTTAATAGAGGTTGATCAAGGAATTTTTTCAGATAGCTGAGATCCCCTAAAGCAGAGGTCCTCAACCCCATCACCATTCAGTTTAGTTCAGAAGACATTTACTAAATTTCTACACAATTAAAGATACTGGTACTTAGTGAATAAATAAGACACAGGCTCTGCCTTGAGTTCATCTTGCCAATCAAGTAGGGAAGATAGATAACCTGATTTCAATATGAAGCTTTGATCTTTCAGTATAATTACCAAACTTAACAAGTTGCTGTACTTGACCTAAGTGTATACTTGCATATATACTTAATTTATTTCATTTTTTTTAATATATACTTATTGAGCTTCAACTGTATTCCAGGCTTGTTTTAGGTACTGGGAATATAATAGATAAGCTCCTTATTCTGCTGGAGCATTTCTAGTGGAAGATTCAGGCAATAAACAGATTAATAAATAAATCTCTGTTTTTCTAGGCTGGCTCAGAAATAGTTGCATGTTAGTTGATGGAGATATCAAGATATGATGGCTGGGGCCATGTATGTTTTTTCACCCTCATAATTTCAGAATGTAATCACATTTCTAGTTTAACAGAATTAATAAACCCATGCAGATTTAATTATATGTGTTGTAAATTCCACAAAGTTTGAATAGCTTCAAGATACAAGTTTAGTAAGCCTCTGGTATGTTTCATTTTTATTTAATAAAATGAATATTTAACAAGTCAGAAAAGCAGTTATTGAATGCACAGGTGATTCAGTGGTAGAATGCTTGCCTTCTATCTGGGAGACCCAGGTTTAATTCCTGGACCGTGCACCCCCCCCCCCCCAAAAAAAAGCAATTATTAAACTTTGGCCCTAGAAATGAAAAAGTTTTCAGTTAGGGAAAAATAGTTTTCTATGCCAATTTTACAAGTGTATGCTTGCATTCAGGTGCAGGTAACAAATTCCAACTCAAACTAGCTGAAATAAAAACAAAACTTGCCTCATATCAGGAAGTCCATAAAAAGGGCAAGCTTCAAGGTTTCATTGATTCAGTAACATAGTGATGTCATCAATGACCCATTTCTTTCAGTTTCTCCACTCTGCCATCCGCAGTGGGTTTTATCCTAAAGCTTATTTCATTATGGTCATAAGATGACGGCCAGAACAACATGCTTTTTTTGTACATATGTGGCATAAGAGACTAAGACTTGATTTTCTTTCAAGCGAGCCTCTGCTTGTGGCTCATTGGCTCAGCTGGCTTAGACCTGGCCAACCCTGAACCAGTCTGTAGTATAGCAGGTAGAATTACTGTGACTGACTTAGATGAATAATAATAATCTGAGGTAAAAGGAACACTATAAAATTAACCACAGTGTCCACCCACATTTATCTTAAAATATTAAATTTTTCAGTTACTGTACTATATTTGCATTCTTTTAAAAATTCATATAGCTTACTGAAAGATTGAATCCTTTTGGGATTAAATTTCTTTAATTTATGAGAAACTTTCTCTCTTTGTTAGGACAAACAGCATATTCTGTGGCCTAAAAGAGCAGATTGTATAGAAAGCTACCCTAGAGTCCCTGATGGTGAGGAATTACCAACCTATTTTCTGCCTCCGGAAAACAAAGGACTCAGGCAAGTGCTATAGGATTTGGTAAAGCCCTGATCCTGCATAATTGTCATCTGGCACATCTTTGAGATCACCAGCCTTGGTCTCGAATGGTTAAATCTTTATCTTGAAGTTACCCAAACTTTGAAAACATGAATCTTGTTCTTTTTTTTTTTTCTGCCAGGATCCATGAACTCAACAGTGATGATTATTCTTCAGAAGAAGAGGCCCAGACCCCAGACTGTTCCATAACTGACTTCAGAAAAAGCCAAACTCTGTCCTACTTAGTCAAAGAATTAGAGGTCCGCATGGATCTGAAAGCCAAAATACCAGATGACCATGCACGAAAAGTAAGGCTCACCTAGGCTGGTCTTTATTGCTGTCCATTCTGGGTGACTTCAGAAACCTGTTGACTTGAACAAAATTTTGATAGAAAGCAGTTGTTGGGCTTTATGTTTATAAAACCGAAAAATAGCATTGAAGAATTGTTGAAAATGATTGAGAAATCAATCATGCTATTAAAGGCATACCAGGAGAGTATTTTTCAGGGCTGCTGCTTAGATAGACCCTTTAAATGTTATTCCTCTAATGGATAACCCAGAACTCTCAATTTACCTAAAGGAGTTGAGCTAAAGGAGATCATTCTGACCACATCAATTTAGCTTTGTATCCTCCAAGCCTCTAGAACTTTGTATAAATTGAAAGTTTGAAGATTCTTTTTCCGTAGCTTTTATCAGCCCTGCTTTGGCCTTATCTGAGGTCCTTAGGAGTTCGTATGAATTTGAAAAGCCCTTGGCAAACATTCTGAGTAAGTCTGTTAAGCTGTTTTCTTTAATTCGTACTAGTTATTTATAACCTGGAATGTTTTATTACTGAGTTGTAGATTAATAATTTAGGTGGCATCCCATGGATACAAATGAAAATATTACCTTTTCAAAGAGAAAATAGACCATCACCTTCACAGCTGCCTTTTTTTTAAACTTGATTTCAAAACTGCAGGTAGTTACTGCTTACATTAATCAAACATTTTCTGAGGCAAAAAAAAACATGCCAGGCAGTTTGGGGTGCTGAGAATACAAGGATTGATAGACCATAATCCCTTCCTTAGAGTAGATCACAGTTATATAAATTCTGCAAGAAAATAAAGTTGATTAATTGGGGATGTGGTGATTTTCCAGCTAGGAAAGGTAGCAGATTTTTATCATATCAGGGATTGTATGCTTGTTATCTTCTGAATAATTTCTCGTTTGGTTCTGGGCACTTAGATTGACTTTAATGAGGTATGTCCTACTGTTTTAATGCATGTGTGTGTGTGTGTGTTTGTATGTCTTTTAACTTATTTTAATGGAAAATTACAAATATATGAAAGAGTAGTAAGGATAGTATAATGAATCCCCATGTACCCATAGCCCATCTCAGGGCCAATCTTGTTACTCTTTGATGTGCTATTAAGAAACAATGTGCATTACATATGTATTGACCTTAAATCAGTGCATATTCCTTCTATTCAGCATATGGGTAATAAAATAAAGACAAAAAAAGATAACGGGGGGTGGATAATGGATGTGGGATGCTTTGGGTTTTCTTTTTTATTTTTATTTCTTTTTTTTGAGTAATGAAAATGTAAAATTGATAGTGGTGATGAATGTACAAATATATGATGCTACTATAAGCCATTGTTTACTTTGGATGGATTATATGATATGTGAATATATATCAATAAAACTGCATTTTAAAATAAATAAATAAATAAATAAAAAATAAAGAAGGGCGGCTGCCGTGGCTCAGCAGGCAGAGCTCCAACCTCCCGTGCTGGAGGTCTGGAGTTCGATCCCTGGTGCCTCCTGCCCATATGCAAATTTAAAAAATAAATAAATAAAAAAATAAAGAATATAATAACAACTTGGCAAAAAAATTTTTTTAAATGAGTGCATATATACTAGCAGGTCAACACCTATTGGTGTGTGGTTGTCTGCCTCATATAAATGTTTATAAATATCTGTTCAAATTAACTGTTCTTGAGAAGTTCAGATATAGACTGCCATGTATAGAAGTTCTTTTAAAATGTTTTTCCTGTTATTTTAAATTGAGTCAGTCTTCATTTTGGTATTTTCAGATTTTACTTTCCCGTATCAATAACTATACTATCCCAGAAGAAGAAATTGGATCATTCTTATTTCATGCTATTAACAAGGTGAGTCACCTTCTTTGGACATCTGAAACTTAAATGCTTAGTAATTGCAATTAAAAGTCAAAATGTACTTAATGAAAATCCTTTTTAGAGCAAGTACTATATTCTTATATTAACTGAAATATTTTGGGGTTTTTTTAGCCAAATGCTCCTGTCTGGCTTATACTCAATGAAGCTGGACTCTACTGGAGAGCAGTAGGAAATAGCACATTTGCTATTGCTTGTCTTCAGAGAGCTTTGAATTTAGCTCCACTTCAATACCAGGACATTCCTCTTGTCAACTTGGCCAACCTTTTGATTCACTATGGCCTTCATCTTGATGCCACTAAGCTGCTACTTCAAGCTCTAGCAATCAATAGCTCTGAGGTGAGATTTTATGTTTCTTTGTAGCTCCATATACAATGGAAGAGTCAAAGTGCAACTTACATTTTTCTAGGGAGGGCATAAACACATGTCATGTTTTGTTTTTCGGAATAGCATCATATATTTCTATAAAGGGTCTAAAAAAATGTTTTGTTTAATTTTTGATGGGTTCTGTTTTTTTTAACGAGTGAACTTATAATAATTTGTTAATTTTTTTTAGAAATTTACATTTAAATAACAATGACATAGCTGCTAAAAATACGTTGCCACTTCTTTATGTCAGTCTGAAATACTTGGTTCTTATTTTATCCTTCTCATCACAGCATGTATACTGCTTAATATTATATTGTTTACAGCTTTAATTTACAGATATTTTTATATCAACTAAGTCAGAGCACAAATTTAAAGGTTGTTCTGATAAGAATAGATAGGTTGATTGATATTCTTCCCTCAGCCTCCCACATGCAGTACATGGAGTTACATCACTACTTTTTAGTTAATTACTGTATTTCATAGTTCCTAAGATACCACTGGTTTGGGTTTTTTTTTCATATTTTGACATCTCTGAAATAGGATGCACGTTATAGTTGATGGCATCTTAAGTCTGATGAAATACAGTAACAGTGAATATATAATTAAATTGATTTTATAAGTTATATATCTAAAGAAAGAAACCTGTAGATGAAATATGCATGAATGGTTTAGATTTGTTTAAGGTACCCCAAAACTTATTTTTGAATGTGAAAAGGAAACATTGCCTGTTTAGAATTTCTTTTGAAATATATAAATTGACAACTGGATTTTGAGCAATAGTTTATAGTCTTAGTACTATACAGCAAGTCAAGTTTACCAGAGAAGTACATCACGTACTTATCAAATGCTTACTATGCCAGGTGCTGGTAGAGTGAGAACAGATGTAACTGGGTATGATAAAGTTGGCACCCAATTGTAAAGCTCAACAAAACTATTATTTCCCTTGGTTCTACCCACCGTTTACTTTTTGCTGCTCCCAACCAAGGCAATTAGGCAATATTCTTCTAAAGAGAAAAAGAACTCCCCTTAAAGTTAGTTGCCCTTCTATATTTTAAAATTCTGCTTAAACTTCTACTATTAAATACTATGGTACTGCAACAATAATAAAAATATAAGTCAATGGACCAGAGTAGATACCCAAAAAATATACCTCACCATACTGTCAGCATTTGGAAATACTTGCTTGTAAGCTTTTCTTCTATGCAAACATATTATAGTGTTGCACCTCTACTGTACAGATGATTGATTATTAAAGCTTGCTAAATAAAAAATATATTACTACATAGTTTTTATAGCCAGCGGTTTCAATGATTGTCTAAAGTTTCAATGAATGGCTATACCACAACTTACTTTTCTGTTTTTGCTTATCTAAGTTGCTGATGGTGTGATCATTACCTACCTGGGTAAGGCCTTTTCTGTATTTCAGATAACTTTCTTAGGGATTGCTAGCAATGGAATATTTTTATGACTCTCGTTATAAAATGCCAAATAATCCACCAAAAGGTTTGGCCCAATATATATTGCCGTCATCAAGGCCTAAAAACACTCATTTCAATGGTTTCTTCACCAGAATTGGGTAACTTAAATAACTCCTAACTTTTATTAATTGTTTACTAGAACCAGGCACCATACTAAGCACTTTATTTGCAGTAACTCACTTACCCCTCACTCTACCCTATGAGATAGGATTTACCCTTTTTATACATGAGGAAACAGTAAGTTAAGTGTACAGAAAAATTAGGAACTTACCCAAAGTCACAGAGCTTGGATTTGAACTCAAGGAAATTGGCCATGGAGCCAGTTTCGAATTGGCTCTTTAACCAATGTTACAGGGCTTCCAAATTAACATTTATAGAACAAGTTAGCTTGTTAAAAATTTTTCACTTAAAACATTTTACTAGAATTTAGATTTTCTATAAAAGTTGTATGAACTCTTTACACAATAGAGTTTTTAAAATCCATCTGTCATATTTTAAAACCATAATCTCTCTTTGTCTTTATTTTAGCTTTTTTAAAAATAAAACCTTAAATTTGTTCATTTTTCCTTTGTGATTTCTATTGTTAGATTTAAAATGTTCTCATGAGAAGTTTGAAAAAAGTCAATTCTATTTTTGTCCCTGTTATTTTTCTGTAATTCAGCCCTTAAATAGTTGACTCTCATATATACAAATATCTTCTCCTATGTTGTCTTCTAGATGTTTTAGAGTTTTAGGTTTTAGGTTTAGGTCTGTAATCCATTTCAAGTTAAATTTTCTTCATGGTGTGAAGTAGGGATCAAAGTTAATTCTTTTCCACATGGAGAGCCAGTTGTTTCAACACCGTATCTTGAGAAGACTATCCTCTCCCTATGAAATTGCCTTGCCACCTTTGCCCTAAACTCCAGACTCCTTATCCATCAGCTTACTTGGCATTTCCATTGGAATGTCTAAAGGACCTCTGAAACTAAGGACCAACTAAGCTCCATAATATTGTTCTAGGCTTGTTCCGCCCAGTCTTCCCCATTTCAGTAAATAGTAAAGCCATGTTCTTGTTTGCTAGCTGCCAGAATGCAATATACCAGAAACAGAATGATTTTTAAAAAGGGAAATTTAATAAGTTGCTAGTTTACAGTTCTAAGGCCGAGAAAATGTCCCAGTAAAAATAAGTCTATAGAAATGTCCAATTTAAGGCATCTGGGAAAAGATACCTTGGTTTAAGAAGGCCAACGATATTCAACGTTTCTCTCTCAGCTGGAAGGGCACATGACGAACATGGCAGTGTCTGCTGGCTTTCTCGTGGCTCTACAAAAAAGGGACTCTCTCCAAAATGTTTCCTCCTTTAAAGGATTCCAGTAAGCAACTCCACCTTCAGTAGGTGGAGAAACACCTCCATAGAAATCATCTAATGAAAAGTTACCACCCACAATTAGGCGGGTCACATCTTCATGGAAACAATCAAAATGCTCCCACCCAGCAATATTGAATGAGGATTAAAGGGCGTGGCTTTTCTGGGGTCCACCATAGATTCAGACCAGCACAAGCCATTTTTCCAACAGCTCATGATAAAAATTTGGAGACATCCTTCATATTTTTCTCATTCTCTCACAGCAAATTCCATCTGTTAGCTGTCTGACCTTGCTGATTCTATTTTCAAAATATATCCAAAATTTAAATATTTGTCATCTCTGCCACTATCTGATCCAAGCTACCATTATCTTTTCCCTGGGTTATTTCAGAGCCTCCTAACTGGTTTCTTTGCTTCTACCTTTGTCCCCCTACAGTCTATTCACAGTAAAGCAAACAGAGGGATCTTTATAAAAAGTCATATCTTGTCATTGGTCTGTTCACATCCCTGCAGTGGCTCTCCATATAAATTATTAGTAAAAACAAGAAGTTATAATGGCATAGAAGGCTCTATATGACTCTGTTACTTTTTTTACTTCATCTCCATTAAGTCATCCCATTGCTCATCCTATTATATCCTCACTTCCCTTCCTGCATTTCCTTGAGCCATGCTAGGCATGTTCCCACTCCAGAAACTGCACTT
>PVIY010014479.1:0-55649 GCA_004026745.1 Myrmecophaga tridactyla
TGGCTCTGTGCCCAGAAAAAGAAGCATCAGACATACAGCTGTTTGCTTTCATTTATTGCTCAACTGGTTTTAATCCACACAAGGACTTCACCTTCTCCCTTTAGTTAATCATTGAATTTAATATAATTATTGATCTGGGTCTTTTTAGAGTTATATTAATAAAGTTATCAAAAAGAAAAAGTTGATTTTCCAGTCCTCTAAAGCTGGCAGTGAGAGTATAAAGCATGGTATGATATCTAAGAGAGAATATAGAAAGATCTGCTGGATAGAAAAATAATATACATAGAATTGCAGGACTTTTTCAAGTTACTAATTTTAGAAATAAGGACAATGAAACCCAAGGTTGGGATCTTTTGCTCAAAGTCTTTTGGGTCTCAGTTCTCAACTTTCCTACCATACTTTACTTTCTCTCTTTCCTCCCCACAAAGGTAAATTCTCCCAAATCCTTTAAAAACAATCAAAGCATTAAAAAAAAAAGTTATTATTTTGATTGTTCAGAGAATCACAATATAATATTTAAATTGCATCAACTTTAAGATTTCACTAAATGTTGGGTGGGTGTGGCAGCGTCATTTTTGACCTGTAACTGAGCAACACTAGAGGTTTTATGATGGCTGTCAGAAGTGCTGTGTTTTTACAGCACTTGTGTAAAGTGGGGTACACTGTTGTGGACACTTTGTAATCTATTTGAAACTATTATTTCTCAGTCTCACAAAAATAAAAAAGAATATTTTGCAGTTGTAAAATTAGCTGTGTGACCTTTGACATGTTACTTAGCCTCCCTGGACCTCAAGTTTTGTCTTCTGTCAATCACAAACACTCAACAAATGGTGGGCCCAAGGCAGGTTGTTGAATGCCTATCTTATGGTTGTGAGAGTGAAAGAAAATAGTAATATAACTAATATTAATCGAATAGCTTCCTGCCAACACTTTTATATGCATCGTCTAATCTAATATCCACAGCAACCTAAGAATTATATATTATTGAATATTATTTAATGCATTTATGGATGAGGGTAAGTGATTTAATTGAGATCATCCAGCTAGTAGGCAGCTGTAAGCCATGAACCCCTTTGCTCTTAATTAAAAGAAGTTTGTATATATATATATATATATTTATATGTATATAAATATAAATGTTTATATATACATATATGGCATAGCTTGAACATAGCCATAGTAGTTTACACATATATTCTAAACTGTTATGGGTGTAAATATAGAGGCCATCTTGGAGAGGTTATGAAGATTCCTAACATACCCCTCCCCTCTTTTCTTTCTGCCCCCTACCCTTCTGCTTTGAATAAGGGTGAAATCAAGACCAAATAGCCATCCAGGGAAGGCCTGATGGGGAAAACAGGTCAGAGAAACTGGCCTGAGAAAAGTGTGGGGAGTAGAGTGGGGCGTGGCAGGGCGCCATATTGTCTTGGCTGGGCAGGCAGGGCTGGAGGCTTTGGCCGTTGTATGTATGTGACCTTCCATTCTTTTGTTTTCTCTTTCCTTCTTTTCCTTTCTCTCCTTTCCTTTCTTTCCCCATTCCCCCATGTTAAGTTTGTTAAGGTGTAGTTTATACAGAAAGAAATGCCTTTTCTCTTTGTTTAGCAAAAATTTATCTCCTTTGGGCACCCAGTAGGACTAAAAGAAATAGAGAGAGGGAAGAAAATTAAACATTAACACAGGGCTGAGGCTGTAGACAAAGACTCCTCTGATTTTTTTTTCTCATTTGTAAAATCACTTAACCTCTTTATACCTCAATTTCATCATCTGTAAAAACAGAAATAATATCCAGCTCATAGAATTGTAGTAAGGATGAAATGAAATAATATCTGACAAGCATACAGAAACTTAATTAATGTTAATGATAAAAATGATAATAGGAATATGGGTCTAAACCTTAGTACTGGGCAGTAAGTGCTCAGTAAATACTAACAACCATAATATATTTAGATTTTCACTGGAATGGGCGCAAACATGCAAACATAGCCGATGCTAGAGCTCCCTCTGGTGGCCGTACCGCCAAAAACGAACACAACCTGCCGACGACACACCCTCTTCTCTGCCCAGCAATTATTGACCACCATGTTGCCGTCCACGTGAAGGAGAGGAGCGCAGTGGAGTCTACATTACAGGTATTTCCGTTACAAAACATTTTACTATTAAATCATAATGATTAAGAATAATTTCCTAGGCATGTATGAGGTTGAACCATATGAAATTAGCAGGTATTCAACAATTTCTAACCTATAAAAGCAGCAATTTTATATGATTGAATCCAATGATTGCTATTAATAAAGCTAGTGATAAATGGAGCACAATTAAAAAGCATGAGTACATAGTTTAAGTGCTAAATAAAAGAAACAAAGCACACAACTTTAAGAATTGCAGTGTAGGATCTAGAGCTGGAGGAAGAACAAAAAGTCTCACATTTTGTCAAATCCCTCAGGGAATTTAATACTTGGGGCTTCTTTCCTGACCTTCCATGGCTCTTCCAACAGCTTTTACCCTTAAATTCCTAGGCTTACACCAATCAGAAACCTAGGTAGTGGTAGGCCATTGTGCCCCACTTCTTTGTTTAGTTCGCTCTGACCTTCCATTTCCTTCATTACTTTGGAAAAAGATCCCAAGATCTAAGAGTCCTAAGAGGACAATCAGTTGTGAAGTCCACATTCACCGGACACCCTGCATAGCCCTTCTGAGAAAGACGGGATTTGGGATATACAAAATCACTCACCTCTGAGTACCTAACTTCTATAATTAATAATTTCAAGAAAGTGGAATGGACTAAACCAGTTGTGCATTTAACATGGAATCTGCCTTAGACCCACCGTTTGTTGAGTGTCTGTGGTTAACAGAAGAGGAACACTGTGAATATTGAACGCGTGTCTTTTAGCCTAGTTCTTTCCCATAGAGAGTGAGCTAATCAGTTGACATTCATCAAATACTCACAGAATGTATCATTACAGGGCAAGCCCAGGTCTCTTTATGGAAAAGAAAAGTTGTTGATTTCAAACAGCACCTCTAAATGTTGTAAAGTCCTGCTCATGTTGGTTGATGCAATATTGGTGCATGGGAAAGTCCTAATTTTAGGGCTGCTATGGCATGTCATTGTTAACTATTGGTTTACCCTAACATTTTAAATATGAACGCGAGAATTGACTTCCAATCTAAATCCCCATATTGTCCTTGTTCTGTTTTTTTTTTTCTTTTGTATGCTGTGTGGTGGGGTCTCATTTCATTATTTTTCCATGTGAGTATCACGTTATTGCAGCATCATTTGTTGAATTTTTGCTTGTTTGTGTTTTTGGGAAGTGCATGAACTGGGAATCGAACCTGGGTCTCCCGCATGGCAGGTGAGAATTCTACCACTGAACTACCCTTGCACTCTCCCTTGTTCTTTGATATAGGTGGCATGTTTGTTTTTATGTGAATGATTTGTTTTATTATTTTTCAAAAGGCAGTATATGCTTAAGCTTTTCTCACATCATAGAAGGTAGATTAATAGAGCAGACTTCCCTTACCTGCTGGTTGTAAGTAAGTGTTGCTAAGTAAGAATTCATAGCTAAAAGCAGTCACCATGATAAAATTGTTTAGGTAAAGCACTGATACTTTCAGGTTAAAATGGGCTAATCAACAATAAAAAATTATTAATTGTAACTTAAAAAAAGGCAGGTATAGTAATTTCTTATAATTTGGGTCAAAACTGCTTGCTTTTTTTTGTTTGTTTGTTTTTTTACATGGGCACCACCAGGAATTGAACCTGGGTTTCCGGCATGGCAGGCGAGAACTCTGCCTGCTGAGCCGTTGTGGCCTGCCCATAACTGCTTTTTATAAATTGAAAAATAAAAACTGGTCATGTAAGAAACTACGGGGATGAAAATGTATACATTTTGATACATTAAAAGTGTTCAACCACATTAAAAGTTACATAAAAATGGTTTTCTACATGTTTGTATTACATAGCCATTAAAATAATCTTATTTTAAATTATTTATTATTGTGGGAAACTGTACATTATTCAATATTAAGTAAGAAATAAAACAAAATCAGATATACAGTGCTAAACCTATTTAATGGGAAAAGAAAACTCTCTTCAACAAATGGTGCTGAGAAAACTGGATATCCAATGCAAAAGAATGAAACTTCACCCCCTTAGAATATACAAAAGTTAACTCAAAACAGATTAAAGACCTACATATAAGACTAAAATTATAAAACTCTTAGAAGAGAACATAAGGAAATATCTCCAGGATCTTGTATCAGGCAATGGCTTCTTAGACTTTGCACCAAAAGCACAAACAACAAAAGAAAAATTGGATGAATTGAACTTCATCAAAATGTAAAACTTTTTGTACATCAAAGGATACTATCAAGAAAGTGATAAGACAGCTGACATAATGGGCAAAATTTTTGAAATATATATATCTGACAAGGGTTTGACATTGAGAAGGTGTGAACTCCTACAACCCAACAGCAAAAAGAGAAACAACCCAATTAAAAAATGGGCAAAGGACTTGAATAGGCATTTCTCCAAAGTAGATATACAAATAGCCAATAAGCACATTGTTCTAGTCTGCTAGCTGCCAGAATGCAATATACCGGAAACAGAATGGCTTTTAAAAAGGGGAATTTAATAAGTTGCTAGTTTACAGTTCTAAGGCTGAGAAAATGTCCCAATTAAAACAAGTCTATAGAAATGTCCAATCTAAGGCACCCAGGGAAAGATACCTTGGTTCAAGAAGACCGATGAAGTTCAGGGTTTCTCTCTCAAGTGGATAGGCACATGGCGAACACAGAGTTCCTCTCTCCTCTGGAAGGGCACATGGTGAACACGGCATCATCTGCTAGCTTCTTCTCCTGGCTTCCTGTTTCATGAAGCTCCCTGGGAGGCATTTTCCTTCTTCATCTCCAAAGGTTGCTGGCTGGTGGACTCGGCTTCTTGTGACTATGCCGTTCTGCTCTGCTCTCTCTGAATCTCTCATTCTCCAAAGTGTTTCCTCTTTTATAGGACTTCAGAAACTAATCAAGACCCACCCAAATGGGTGGAGACATGCCTCTACCTAATCCAGCTTAATAACCACTCTTGATTAAATCACATCTCCAGGGAGATGATCTAATTACAGTTTCAAACATACAATACTGGATAGGGATTAGAAGAAACTGCTGCCTTTACAAAATGGGACTAGGATTAAAACATGGCTTTTCTAGAGTACATACATCATTTCCAACTGGCACACACATGAAAAGATGCTTAGCATCATTAGTCATTAGGGAAATGTAAGTCAAATCCACAATGAGATATTATTTCACCTGAAGGAGCATGGCTATTAAGGAAAAAAAAGGAATATAACGAATGCTGATGAGGATATAGAGAAATAAGAACTCTTGTGTGCATTGTTGGTGTACTGTTAAATGGTACAATCTCTGTGGAAAACAGATTAGTGGTTCTTGAGAAAATTAAATATGGAACTACCATATGTCCCAGCAGTTCCACTTTTAGGTATAGACCTCAAAGAATTGAAAGCAGTGATTCAAACACATGTTTGCACACCAGTGTTCCTAGGAGCATTATTCCCAATTGGCAACAGATGGGAAGCAACCCAAGTATCCATTAACAGATGAACGTATAAACAAAGTGTGGTACATATATACATGACTATTATTCTGTAATTAAAAAGGAATGAAGTTCTGATACATGCAACAACATGGATGAATCTTGAAGACATCATGTTGCATGAAATAAGCCAGAAACAAAAGGATACATATTATATGGTTCCACTTATTTGAAATTATAAGTGAATTATTGCATAGAATATGCAATAGAGACAAAGTAGATTACAGGTTACCACGGTGAGGTGTGGGGAATGAGGAATTAAAGCATAATGGGTACGGGGTTTCTGTGATGGAAAAGTTTCCAGAATGGACGTAGTGACGGTAGCACAACAATGTGCCTGTGATTAAGCCACTGGATTGTGTGCTTGGCAGTGGTTGGGATGGGACATTTTATGTTGTGTATTTATTGACACAATTTTAAAGAGGGACTAAAGAGACAATGACAATTAAATGCAACATATGATCCTGCACTGGGTCTAATTATGGAGGAGAAAAGGCCCAAAAAAACATCATTCAGACAAATGAAAAATTGGAATATAGACTGTAGCTTTATATCAATGCTAAAATCTTGATTTTGATAAAAGTATATAATGTGGCTACAAAAGTCACTATCCTTATCCTTCGGAAGTATACATGGAATATTTAGTGTTAAAGCAGGATGATATATACAATCAACTGTCAAATGTTAAGAAAATTAGATAGGTTTAGATAGAATAATATAGCAAATGTGTCAAAATGTTAAAAGAAGTTTTATGTATTGTTTAGGTATTATTTTTCTTGCAACTTTCCTGTAAGTTTGAATTTATTTAAAAATTACAAGTTTTTAAAAACACAACCTAAGAAAACAAACCGAAAAAACAACCCTAACTAAATATACTTTGTATTTCTGTTTGCTAAAGCTGTCAGAATGCAATATACCAGAATTGGGTTGGCTTTGAACAATGGGAATTTATTAGGTTACAAATTACAATTCTAAGGCCATGAAAATGTCCAAATTAAGGCATCACCAAGAGGATACCTTCTCTAAGGGAAGGCTGCTGGCATCTGGGGTTCCTCTGTCAGATGGGAAGGCACATGATGATGTCTGCTGGCCCTTCTCTCCTGTTTCTGATTTCACTGGCTCTCTCCAGATGTTTCTGGACATTTCCCTTTTCTTAGCTTCTCTGAACTCTCTGAGTTTCATCAGTCTTTTATCTTCTCATAAAGGATTCCAGCAAGGGATTAAGCCATACCTGGAATGGGCTGGGTCACATCTCCTTGGAAACAACTTAGTCAAAATTTCCCACCCACCAGTAGGTCTGCCACCACAAGAATGGATTAAAAAAACATGGTCTTTCCTGGGGTATATAACACATTCAAACCAGCACACACTGTGATCCAATTCTATCTAATAATAATTTACAGAAAAAAAGATAGAAAGAAATACATCCTAATGTTCCTAAATAGCTTTGCCTGGTAGAGTTATAGATAATTTTAATTTTCTTTTTTATATTTTTCTACGTTTAACCAATTTTCTATAATAAGCATGTATTATTTTTATCATAGGAGAAAAGACATTTTAAAAGTCTTTTCTATGCTTATAGATGATTTCATAGAGACAGAAAGTAGCTGTGCTGGTTGAATCTGTTAGGTACCCCCAGAAGAGCCTATGTTCATTTTTTTTTTTGCATGGGCAGGCACAGGGAATCGAACCCAGGTCTATGGAATGGCAGACGAGAATTCTGCCTGCTGAGCCACCGTGGCCCACCCGAGCTTATGTTCTTTTAATCTCCCCCTGTGGATGCAGACCTACTATGGGTGGGACTTTTTCCTTAGGTTGTTTCTATGGAGACGTGACTCAGCCCATTCAAAGTGGGTCTTAATCACCTTGCTAGAAGCCTTTATGGAGGGTAAAAGGCAGAGATATTTTGGAGAGAGCAGAGTGATGAAACCAAGTGAAGGATTCAGGGAGTGAGAAATGCTCTGGAGATGCTAAGAGAAGACCCGTAGAACACAGAGAGCTCAGAGAGATGTCCCCGAAGAAGCGGGCAAGGAAGCTAAAAGCAATGGAACCCAGGAGCGAAGGACAAGCAGACACCTTCCCATGTGACAGAGGAAGCCTGGATGCCATTGGCCTTTCTTCAGTGAAGGTATCTCATTGGTGCCTTAATTTGGACATTTCTATGGCCTTAGAATTATAACTTGTAACTAATAAATCCCCATTTAAAAAGCCAACCCATTTCGGGTACATTGGATTCTGGCAGCTTTAGCAGACAGAAACATCAAGCAATCACTTCCTCATCCCCCTAAATCTTAAGGGACTGAGCCTTTTTTACAAAGCTGCAAAATTCCAAAAATGAAGTACATTATACAGGAGACTACCCGTGAATTTATAATGAGATAAGCTGCTTATCAACAACTGGTGAGGGTATTAAGTCGTGCAGACTTTCTGTTAAAATAATTTGGCAGTACTATCAAGAGCTGTAAAGGTCTTGACCGAGTAATTCTCCTTCAGGAATCTGTGCTAAGGAAATAAGCAGAAACATGGGAAAATATTTGCATACAAAGATGCAGCTTTATTTACAACAGTAAGAAACAACACCAAAAGCAACAGAAATTTTAAATCAGGTATGAAATATCTATAAGGTGAAATATTACACGTAGAAGTCATGTTTTCAAAGAATATGTAGTGACAGAGTAACTATTTATATACACACGCATACTCACACACACACATATATGTTGTGTTATGATTTCAATTTTACGAAGAAATACCTATAGAGAATAGGCACTAAAATGTTAAGAGTGATTATCTCTGGGTGGTAGGATTATAGACCATTTAATTTTGTCTTAAACTATTTACATTCTCCAAAATTTTTGTAATAATTTTGCATTACTTTCATGACCATAAAAAATACATACTACAAAAGCAGTTTGATCTGAAAAGTCAGTAAAATTTGAGTTTCATAATCTTCATGATATTGAATTTAGAAACTTAATGCCAGGTTTCATCAAAATCTAAAGTTGGAAATTAACTCAATATATTTTAAAATATGTCTCATGTTTGAAAAGCGTTTTTCAACAATCTTTCAAAGTTCTTGCCATATCAAAAAGTAGCAGCAAAATAGTAGTGAATGAATTGTTTCCTTGGTTCTTGGCTAAATTCTGCAGCTTCTAGGAGATTCTGCTTGAACTATTCTTTTCAAGGGTCTCCACTCAATTGAAACCATTCTGAAGTTTATTCCTTTATAAGTGGCTGAGCTGATAGCATTGGGAATTATAATTGAACTGAGCACCTTGTAATATAATCAAGTGATATGTATTTCCCAAAAGTTAATATCCAGTGTTTTGAGATATTCCCAAGACTTAAAATCTTGTTATGGCTTTAGAACCATTGCACTTATCATTTAAATAAAAAAACATGTATATATCTATACTTAATATAGATATATATGAAAGCAAATAAGAGAAATGCTAAGCATGGTATCAGATCCCAATTTACAGAGTAGATTGATTGGATAGACCATTAAAATAATGTATTTTGGTACCATATTTTGGGCATATTTCATGTGAAGGGAAAAGTTCAGACTGTAATTTATTTCTTATGATCTCCTGTGAGGTCCATGACATTATCCCTATTTTCTAGATGCAAATACAGGTAATTATATATGCTAGAGTAGCATTTCCAATTGATTATTACCCTAAAAGAGAAAAATTTTATACTCAGCCTGTTGGGAAGACTTTTTCCCCATGTTCTGCATGGTCCTTACTAGTGAACCAAATCTGGAGCTCCCCAAAGCATTAATTTCTGAATCTTAAACTCGCCAATTTAAAAATAATTGAACTAAAAAAAATTAAATATAAAATTACACTATCATGTTCCTAAAATTTCTAGAGCCACATAGGCAAACTCAGTATTACTTTGAAAAATCTGAATAAGAAAATAATGTAAGAATCCATAGTTCAGGTACCTTTTGAGAAACATCTTAAAGCATTTGTTTAAACCTTACATTCGAACTCTGCATTTTTTTTGTTCTCCTGAGAGCATCTCATAATACCTCAATTATCCTCCCTGCTCTTTCCAAATTCAGTCTATTAAATTACAAGCTGCATCCCTAATCCAAGTTTTTCTTTCTGAGATGAAGGAATTTTCTGAAGTTACTTTTGAGATTGTACGATTTTGCAGGAAATCCAATTGGCTCCAGTTGTAAAATTCAATCAGTCACTACTTTAAATGAAGCCATCAGTCTGCCAGAAAAGCTATTATTCATGTCATGTACAGACTCCTCATTCGCCTCCCATGCCCTTGCCAAGTTGTGATTAAACTGAACAGAAATTTAGCAGATGTGAACCACACATGCTGAACAAGCTCTTCAAAATAGCTTGTTCTGATCAAGAGTTAAGTTTGTTAAGAGGAAAACAAGTGGCAAAACCATATGTCTGGTCTTTGTACTCAGTATTGATCAGGGGACAGTTGAGAATCAGACTGTTGGCCCCAAAGTGAATAATAGTTTCATTCACAAATGAATGATAGATAACCATTGCTGTCTAGTTTGGGTACTCTTATTTGGACATGCCTGTGAGCTCCCAGAAACTGAGAAGACATTCAAAGATTAATACAAGTGTCACCACCTTTTGAAAAAAATACCCTACATTTCTGGAAAAACCTTGATGGGTCAGGAAAGGGGATGTTAATAGTTGAGTTTTCAGAGAAACAGTTATCATTGCCAATGAATCCTCTTTCCTCTGGGAATCTCTGGAAACCAGGAGAACAGAGTAAGGATAGAGGTGCTGGCAGAAATCAGCTTGAGAACGTGTTGGAAAGTAGGTCATGATTTACTAGTTGGAGAGCCTTGCTCTAACGGAACCAGTAAAAACTGATAGAATCCCCAGCGAGATGTTTATGAATAAAGAACCAACCCACACATTAAAATTTCACATCCTATTTTCAACAGCAGTAAGTATGCCTAACAACAAAGAGTACATTTTAGATGTTCAAGTAATTGGCCAGGTTGAAGTCCCATCTTTTATTTGTCTTGTGGCAATCTGTTGGGTAAAACTTATCGATGCATTCTATAGTACTATTGCTAAAATCACAACCCATACCAAAGCTTCCGAAGCAGTGGGCCCCAAGGAAAGGAGTAGTAGCAAAGATTGAACATAAACTAGAACCTGTGCATATACACAGGTAAGAACCAGGACCAAGAGACTGTTCCACTGGCACGAGTGATGGAACTGCCTGAAACTCAGAACTTTGCAAGCACCAAATAGAGCCTACCTGACTATTCTTCTCACTTGAATGTCTTACTTCACAAGTGGGTCTGCAGCTTGGTAATCTCCCATTTTGTGGATAATCCAGATGCACTAGGTCTCGGCAGTGAGAATGGCACATATATTTACCCTCTGAAAGAGAAAACGTGCAAGGTTCCTGTTAGATGTGGTTATGAATCTTCTTTCTTTTTTCGCATTGGCAGGCACCGGGAATCAAACCCAGATCTCCGGTATGGCAGGTGAGAACTCTGCCTGCTGAGCCTCCGTGGCCCACCCTCCTGGTTAGATGTGTATGGGTCTCTGTCCATCTGACAGGCAGAGGGAAATTTAAACAAAAACCAAAACAGAACAAAACAAAAACCAGGCTCTGAACTAGAGTGATAAAATGGAATAATAAAGCTGGAGAGTAATAAAAATGCACAAATACAGGGCCCATATGTTCTCAACAATATGCTGAGCCATTTAAATCTATACTGTCTTGGCCATCTCTGAAATCCAAACATAATACCAGTGAATGTTTTCCCACAAAGACAGATTAGGCTACTGTAAATATATAATTTTTTTGCAATTTTTTATTGTAATAAGATTGACATAATATGAAGTTCACCATTTTAGAGTATAAAATTCAGTGTTTTTTAAGTATGTTTGCAATGTTGCCCATCTAATATCTAATTCCAGAACATTTCCATTGCCCCCAAAAGAAGTCCCATCCCGTCAGCAGTTACTCCCATTCCCCTTTTCTGAACACTTGGCGTCACTAATTTACTTTCAAGCTCTATGGATTTGTATGCTGGATATTTCAAATAAATAGATTCAATACAATATATCCCATTTTGTGCTTGGCTTCTCTCATCTAGCATAATGTTTTCAAGGTTCATCTATATTGTAGCATGTATCAGAATTTCACTCCTTTTCATGGCTGAAAAATAGTCCATTGGATATACCACATTTTGTTTATCCATTCATCAGTTGATGGATATTTGGGTCATTTCCACTTTTTGGTTATCATGAGTAATGCTGCTATGAATGTTTGTGTACAAGTTTTTTCTTTGTGAACATGTTTTCATTTATTTTGGGTATATACCTAGGAGTGGAATTGTGGATCATATGATAACTCAATGTTTAATTTTTTGAGGGACTGCCAAAACTACTTTGTTTTCCAAAGTAAAAGCTTTTAAAAATGTTTTATTATGGTAACATATATGCAATATAAAATTTCCCATTTTAACCATTTTTCAAATTTAAAGTTCAGTGGTATTGATTTTATTCACAATATTGTGCTACCATCATCACCATCCATTACTAAAACTTTTCCAACACCCTAAACAGAAACCCTCTACCCACTAAGCATTAGTTCCCCATTCCCCACTTCTCCTGCCTCTTGGAACCAGTAATCTACTACTTTTTGTCTCTATGATTTTGCATATTCTAGTTATTTCGTATCAGTGAGATGATACAATATCTGTGCTTTTGTGTCTGGTTTACTTGATGTCTTGAAGGTTCATCATGTAGAAGTATGTATCAGAACTTCATTCCTTTTTGATGGCTGCATAATATTCCATTGTATAGGTATGGCACATTTCGCTTATTGATTCATCTGTTTATGGACCCTAGTTTTTGGCTATTGTGAATATTCCTGCTATGAACTTTGGTCTATAAAGATCTGTTTGAGTCCTTGTTTCCAGTACTTTTGGATATTTACCTAGAAGTGGGATTACTGGGGTATATGGTTATTCTCTTCAAAGTAAATATTTTGAAAAAAGCTTTCTCAGCCACATTACAATGCATAGATGAGAATAGCTACAACGCTACTTGCCAGCAGATAGAATTCTTTAAACACCTGTCTAGTAATAGAACACATTGAAGAGGGATCTTATATCATGAAATATTTAAGGGACCTTATTTATTTATTTATTTTTTAGATAACACTAATTTTTTTTCAATTAAAAAATTTTTAAAATATAACAACATACAAACATGAACATTCTTACCATATGATCATTCCATTCTTGGTATATAATCAATAACTCACAATATCATCACATAGTTGTATATTCATCATCATGATAATTTCTTAGAACATTTATATCAATTCAGAAAAAGAAATAAGAAGAAAAAAGAAAAAAGCTCACACATACCATGCCCCTCACCTTTCCCTTTCATTGATCACTAGCATTGCAATCTACTAAATTTATTTTAACATTTGTTCTTCTATTATTTATTTATTTTTAAGCCGTATGTTTTACTCATCTGTCCATAAGGTAGATAAAAGGAGCATCAGACACAAGGCTTTCACATTCACACAGTCACATTGCAAAAGCTAAATCATTATACAATCATCTTCAAGCAACATGGCTGCTGAAACACAGCTCTACACTCTCGGACACTTCCCTTCAGTCTCTCTGTTATGCCTTAACTAAAAAGGTGATCGCTATATAATGCATAAGAATAACCTCCAGAATAACCTCTCGACTCTCTTTGAAATCTCTCAGTCATTGATACTTAATTTTGTCTCATTTCCCTCTTCCCCCTTTTGGTCGAGAAGGTGTTCTTAATCCCTTGATGCTGAGTCCCAGCTCATTCTAGGATTTCTGTTCCACATTGTCAGGAAGGTTTATACCCCTGGGAGTCATGTCCCACACAGAGAGGGGGAAGGCAGTGAGTTTGCTTGTCATGTTGGCTGAGAGAGGCCACATCTGAGCAACAAAAGAGATTCTCTGGGGGTGACTCTTAGGACTAATTTTAAGTAGGCTTAGCCTATCCTTTGTGGGGATAAGTTTCATATGAACAAACCCCAAGATTGAGGGCTTGGCCTATTGCTTTGGTTGTCTCCACTGCTTGTGAGAATATCAGGAATTCTCCATATGGGGAAGTTGAATTTTCCTCCTTTTTCGCCATTCCCCCAAGGGAACTTTGCAAGTACTTTTTTATTCACTGTTCAAATCACTCTGGGATTTATTGGGGCATCATTCTGGACAAACCTACAAAATCTCATGCCCTACTCAAGGTTCAGTGTATTTATGGTGTTCAGTTAAACTGTCCACATAAGTTATATTAGGAAATGCACTAGTCAAAATATAAATTTTGTACCAAGCATTTTTTCCTTTAGTCTCACACATAAGTTAAAGTTTTAAGATATGAATTACCATCTATTTTCAACATCCTGCAGTATTGACATTCCTTTGTTCTTCCTCATGTAAAAGCATTTTTTAAATTTTTATATTTAGTCACTATCATTATACACTCTAGGCATTCCTAGATTATACCATCTCAGTCTTTTTTTCTTTCTGATTTTATTTGTGCCCCCCAGCCCTCCTCCCTCTATTATTTTCACATTCAGCTTCATTCAGTGTACTAACATTATTGTATTACAGTTAGGCAGTATTGTGCTATCCATTTCTGAATTTTTACTATCAATCCTGTTGCACAATCTGTATCCCTTCAGCTCCAATTACCCAATATCTACCCTATTTCTAATTCCCAATGACCTCTGTTCTTAACTGAAATTACCCAAATTCATTCATTAATGTTAGTTCATATCAGTGAGACCATACAGTATTTGTACTTTTGTTTCTGGCTAATCTCACTCAGCATAATGTCCTTAAGGTCCATCCATGTTGGTATACACTTCATAACTTTATTCTGTCTTACAGCTGCATGATATTCCATCGTATGTATATACCACAGCTTGTTTAGCCACTTGTCTGTTGATGGACATTTTGGCTGTTTCCATCTCTTGGCAATTACAGATAATGCTGCTATAAACATTGGTGTGCAAATGTCTATTCATGTCCCTGCCCTCATGTCCTCTGAGTAGATACCTAGCAATGGTATTGCTGGGTCATATGGCAATTCTATACTTAGCTTCCTGAGGAACCACCAAACTGCCTTCCACAGTGGTTGTACCATTTAACATTCCCACGAACAGTGGATAAGTGTGCCTCTTTCTCCACATCCTCTCCAACATTTGTCATTTTCTGTTTTATTGATAATGGCCATTCTGTTGGGTGTGAGATGATGTCTCATTGTGGTGTTGATTTGCATTTAAGGGACCTTATTTTGAAATAATTTTATTTGTCAAAGTGATGTTAGGGCAAGAGTAATCTGGGGGGAAATTTAAAGTGGAAATCTACAAGCACTCCTTATTCTAATTAAGGATAAAGCAGTCTGTCATCATCTTTATAAAATTGTTTTGTGTGCTGATGCTAGGATTAGTCCTTTAAGGGGATAATAGGACTTGGCTTACAAAGTGGCACCCAGAGGTGATGTAGAAACCACAGTCTAGAGTCAGACAATTAAATTGCAGAGATGTATTCTCCATGTCTCTATCGTCTTTAAAAAAATTTTCTTTTTTTATTTTAATTTTTTTATTGTGAAAGCTTAACATACAAACATATAAATATTCTTCACATACAAACATTCCGTACATTATGTGCAATGAATGGCTCACAATATCATCATACAGTTGAGTATTCATCACCATGAACATTTCTTTGAACATTTGCATCATTCCAGAAAAAGAAATAAAAATGAAAAAATTCATACATACCATACACCTTATTCTTCCCTCTCATTGACCACTAATATTTCAACCTACTCAATTTATTTTAACCTTTGTTCCCCCGTTATTTATTTTTTATCCATATTTTTTACTCATCTGTCAATACGCTAAATAAAAGGAGTATCAGACACAAGGTTTTCACAATCACACAGTCACATTGTAAAAGTTATATCATTATACAATCATCTTCAAGAAACAAGGCTACTGGGACATATTTCAACAATTTAGATTCTTCCCTCTAGCCACTCCAATACACCATAAACTAAAAAGGGATATCTATATAACGTGTTAAGAATAACCCTCAGATAACCCCTCAATTCTTTTTTAAATCTGTCAGCACTGAAACTTTATTTTGTCTCATTTCTCTCTTCCCTGTTCTGGTCAAGAAGGTTTTCTCAATCTCTTGATGCTGGGTCTCGGCTCATCCCACAATTTCTGTCCCACATTGTCAGGCGATTTACACCCCTTGGAGTCATGTCCCACATAGGTGGGGAGGACAGTGAGTTCACTTGCCATGTCAGCTTAGCGAGAGAGAGAGAGGCCACATCTGAGCAACAAAAGAGGTACTCTGGGTGTGACTCTTAGGTCTAATTTTAAGTAGACTTAGCCTATCCTTTGCAGGGATAAGTTTCAAGACAAGGGCTTGGCCTATTGATTTGGTTGTCCCCACTGCTTGTGAGAATATCAGAAATTTTCCAAATGGGGAAGTTGAATTTTTCCCCTTTCTGTCCATTCCACCAAGGGAACTTTGCAAATACTTCTTTATTCACTGTTCAAATCACTCTGGGATTTATTGGGGCATCACAATAACCTGGACAACCAATACAATCTTGTGCCATATTCAAAATTCTGGGTACTTATGGTGTTCAATTAAACTGACCATACAAGTTAAATTAGGAAATGCACTACCCACAATATAAATTTTGTACCAAACATCTCTCCCTTCACTCCCACAGAAGTTGAAGTTTTAAAATATGAATGTTATCATCCTTTACCCAGTCTTCTGATATACCTTAGTCCTATCCATATCAGCTTCATTCATATCTCTGGTTGAAGTCTGATCCCTTTTCCACCTTTTTAAACAGTTCCTGTATGGGGTGCTGCTCCCTTTCATAGCTTCAGACCTTTAACTCTGAGTCTCAGGTGTCACATAAATACCCGAGGTTTCTGGATAAGACCATGTTATATACAAACAGCACAGTATCTCAGAATTTAGAATTAACAGTTACACCTCCTGAATATATGTGACTGCTGTAAGAGCTTACAATCTAGGACCCTTTGCAATATGCCCCAACCTGATATCCCATGCTCTCAACTTTAGTTCACCGAATTTTTATATGATAGTTACTCCTTATGATTGAGGCATAATAACGCTTGTCTTTTTGTTTTCAGCATACAGCTCTTAAGGTTCATTCATCTAGTTGCGTGCCTCACAACTTCATTCCTGTGGCTATTCAGTGGTCCATTGTACGAACACACCATAGTTCCCCCTTTCAGTCCTCAGCTGTTCTACCCCTAGGTCACCTACATTCGTGGTGGATCAGCAACACTGCCACCAGACACACCAGTGTGCAAATGTCCATTCGTGTCCCCACACTCAGTTCCTCCAGGTATGTACTGAGCAATAGGGTTGCAGGATCATATGGCAACCCCACCCCTAGCCTCCTGTGGAACCACCACACTGCCCTCCAAGGGGCTGCACCTCTCATTTCCCTACTGACACTGAATAGGTACATCTCTTTCTCCACATTTTCTCTAGCACTTGTTTCTCTCTGTTCATTTTTAAATAGTTTTAGTCACACATCATACAGTCCAACTTCCCCATCTCTCCAAACAGAGAGCCTATACCCATTTTGTATTAACTCTCTGTTCTGCCTGTCCCCATCCCTGGCAACCTGTATCCTAATTTCTGTCTCTATGAGTTTGCATATTCGCTAGTGTTTTCTTTATAGTTACCATGGGACTTAAGTGTAATGTTCCAAATCTGTAACAGTCTCGTTTGCTTTTTGATACCAACTTAACTTCAATAGTACACCCAAAATGTATTCCCATAAGGATTAGGTTTTGCCTTCAAAGAGCATAGCTTGAACAACAGCTATGATACTTGTTCAGTAAAACTCAGATACGACATTGAGAGGAGAAAGGGTGCTGGATCCTTGCTCCCTCTGCTCCCCTTCTGTTTTTGTTTGCAAATGGAAGTAGGACTGAAATCCTGTAGGGTTCCTGATTTAAATAAAAATAAAATGGGATATATGATATATTCCAATTCCTTATTCCGTATTTTTTCTCCTTCTAAGACTGTGTGCTGCTGCTTTGCTGTTGTCTTTGTTTTGGTATAGTCTCACCACTCTTTCTTCTTATCTAGGAGCTAAATGAACACTTATTATTTATTTGTGCCTATGTGGTAATAAAGCAATGCAGACAAGTTACAGTCTGCCAGTCCACATTATTGTGAGAGGGAATTCACTAATGACATTAGGAAACATTTTCTCTTTTGATATATTTTTGTTTCTCATTTATAATTAGTTTTAATCTCTATCTCTAGACAGTAAAATCTAGGGCAGACCTACCTTCTATTAAAAGCCTACTTGAATAAAGAGATAGAGCAAAATCAAGCATCAGTAAAGTTTTATCTCCTAATTGCAAATGGAGTTTTAATAGAATGGGAATATTCTTATGAGGAAGCACAGATTTTTGTGACTAAAAGGAACTTCAGAAGCCTATCTACTGAATTTCATCTGTGCTAAAAGGTGCTGTGCTGGTTTGAATCTGTTGTGGACCCCAGAAGTTTTAAATCCTCATTCAATAATGCTGGGTGGGAGCTTTTGGATTGTGTCCATGGAGATATTGACCCACCCAATTGTGGGTGGTAATTTTGGATTAGATGGTTTCCACAGAGATGAATCTCTACTCATTCAAGGTGGGATTGCTTACTGGAGCCCTTTAAGAGGGAGCCAGTTTGGAAAAAGGTTTAGAACCATGAGAGCCCATGCAGCCAGAGACCTTTGGAGATGAAGAAGAAAAATGCCCCTTGGGGAGCTTCATGAAACAAGAAGCCTGAAGAGACAGCTCGCAGATGCCTTTCCAGCTGGGAGAGAAACCCTGAATGTCATCGGCCTTCTTGAACCAAGGTATCTTTCCCCGGATCCCTAAGGTTGGCTATTCCTATAGCCTTGCTTTAATTTGGACATTTTCATAGCTTAGAACATGTAAACTTGCAACTTAATAAGTTCCCCTTTTTAAAAGCCATTCTGTTTCTGGCATACCACATTTCAGTAGCTTTCAAACTAGAAGAGGTGCATACATGTAAACATCTTTGAAAGGGGCAAACGTCTTATAGTCAATTACATGTCACAGTGTAATTGACAGCATTTTCCTTTCTTAATGATGACATAAAATGATGGCATATATCATAACTGATTGATGACATCATCATTAAATATGGTAATACATTCCCTACTTGGCAGCTATTCTAGAAAAACAACTATTTACTGGTTTTGTAAGCGCTTCTAGATAATACTAGTAAGACAGTCACATGACAGACACACAGCTCCAGTGACATTTTTCTATAGCTCAGCATAAAGGCATGCATTTTGCTGCTCACACCAAGAAACAAAGCTGGTCATGGCTTAAAAAACCAGGTAGAATGCTATTTTGAGTTAATTTCCTTTTCGCCGTAAACACTCACACACACAGACACAACTTCTGAGCCACCTCCTTCCTGGTCCCAAGCTTGCAAAGATCTTTGTTACTAGCCTTGATTTGGGTTATCTATCAGCACCAGCAAGAGGAGAGTGGGAGAGCCTCCTCTTTCATTTAATACTTGATTTCTGTTGAAGTCCCGTTTCAATTTGGTTGATAACAAAGATTCACCCTCTTTTTGAAACCACAATAGACCCCAGGCTTTCACATGCATTTTCTGGGTGAATCCCAACTGGTGCCTCTGACAGTTCCCCTTCCAGCACTGCAAACCAGAATGCATTTTTCATTGCTTCCCAAGAAAGACTCGGGAGCCATGCCTAAAGCGTGGAAGTCCTTGAGTCCTTTTAGGAAGGAGCTGAACTGCAAAACACATGTCCTTGATATTTATAACTGGGTCAAAATGAAGCTGGAGTGAATGTTACATCTGTTATGGAAAATTAAACCGACTGAGCTGTCTTGTAATAGAAAGAAGGTGCAGGGCTCTGTTGTCTCCATCCTTTGTTTAACTCATGAAAATTTGAAAGCATATTTGCTTACAAGAGATAAAGGTTATTTGGGAAATGGTTTATAAATAAACTCAGAGGACAAAAAACCAAAACAGCAGGCCTGCATGAAGCATTTAATTTCAACCCCGAACGCCAGCTGGGTCCTTCTGTAACATCAAAGGCACAAACTGTTGAATCAAAGTGGGGACTCTCATTCCTCCCAGGAGCCCCAGGCCACCAACAATCAGAACCAACGGAACCTACCGGCTATGTGGGTTTTCTTCACCTGAAAGTTGATTTTGCCCGAGAGTTTGTAAATTGCAGTTCCCATCTCCGAGCCCTGGCCCTGCTGTGCAGCACAGAGAGACAGCTGATGGTGACAGGCTGACTGGGGCCAGCCCCTGCAGACCTGCGTGACTCAGAGCCCACCAAGCAGGGAGTCTGGCCTCCCTGCGCTCCCTGGCTTTGTGTATTTTCCAACTGGCCACAAACATGTTCAGCAACTCTGCTTACCAGGGGTTGTCGATCTTTCACACCCACTGTGCTGGTTTGAAAGGATGTATGTCCCCTAGAAAAGCCATGTTTTAATTAAAATCTCATTTTGTAAAGGGAGAATAATCCCTATTCAATAAGGTATGTTTGAAACTGTCATCAAATCATCTCCCTGGAGATGTGATTTAATCAAGAGTGGTTGTTAAGCTGGATTAGGTGACAACATGTCCCCACCAATTTGGGTGGGTTTTGATAAGTTTCTGGAGTCCTATAAAAGAGGAAACATTTTGGAGAATGAAAGAGATTCAGAGAGAGCCAGAGAAGAATGACATAGCCACAAGAAGCAGAGAACCCACTAGCCAGCGACCTTTGGAGATGAAGAAGGAAAATGCCTCCTGGGGAGCTTCATGAAACAGGAAGCTACAAGAGAAAACTAGCAGATGATGCCTTGCTAGCCATGTGCCCTTCCAGTCAAGAGAGAAACCGTGACTGTGTTCACCATGTGCCTTCTCAGATGAGAGAGAGACCCTGAACTTCATCGGCCTTCTTGAACCAAGGATCTTTCCCTGGATGCCTTAGATTGGACATTTCTATAAACTTGTTTTAATCGGGACATTTTCTCAGCCTTACAACTTTAAACTACCAACTTATTAAATTTCCCTTTTTAAAAGCCATTCCATTTCTGGTATGTTGCGTTCTGGCAGCTAGCAAACTAGAACACCCACATCTCTAAATCACATTAGAAGAGGTTGAGGGAACATTTCTCAGGTCATAGAGTTGATTGGAGATGCTCGTAATGTGCTGGTTAAGGCCTCTGGATGCAGATACCCCAGGTGAGCTGTGTGACTTTTGAGAGGTTATTTAACCTCTCTGTGCCTCCATTTCTTCTTCTGTAAAATGAAGGCAATAATGGTTTCCATCTCACTGAGTTTTGATGAGTTGATTTGTAAAAAGTGCTAGGAACAGTGCCGAGCCTCATAGTGAGTGCTCTCTAAGGGTTAGCCATTGATTTCATGGTTGTTGATTTAGTCACCCTGTGTATTTCTTGTTAAGAAACCTTGCATTTATGAGGAGAGCTGCTGATTGATTGGAGCAGTGACTTCTAACCCCTTCAAAGAATATTAGGAACCCCACTCCACATGATAAATTAGATCGTGAATCTTCATATTTGGATCAAAGGGACTATTATAAAAATAGTGAAGAATTAGGAGAAGAGGAAAGGTTGCTCATTAGTATTCTGTAACTTAGTTCATGAATGGATGGTTTGTTATGTGAATTTACCATCAGCTGTCTATCCCCTGAGAAAGAAGAGCTGGTTAGAATTATCCTTGCCTTCTATGTGGACTCTTTCTAAACATTTTCTCCCAAATGGCTGCCTTCCTAGTGTTTAGAAATCCTATAGGAGCTGCCCTTTTCTGTCCCTGGTCTCCCCCATTTGTTGACTTTGAGGTATTTTTATCCTTTGGTTAAACCCTCAAAATGGGCCTCTGAGGGCAATTACATTGTTTAAGTTTTCTGGTGTCCTGAGGAAGAGAGGTCAGATCTCTAAAGTCAGACTAAAGTCAGATCTCAAGGTGGGAGGTAGTGAGAATTTGGTACAAAGCTCTGAGCAGCACAAAAATAGCACTTCTTATTTCTCAGCTGGCTCTGTCACTTACCAGCCTTGTGATCTGGGTTCTTAGTAAATTCTCTGGTTTCCTCTGAGAGTCTCGAATTGGAGCTTGCATGCCTTTTCGAGGGAAGGATGCCACAGAAGCCACACACACGTTAAACATGGTGCGTCTTTTTTGGAGCATCAACATTATATTTTACTTAAAACAAAACCGGGTGTATTATGGAATAGAATTCAAAATTCCTAAGAATTTTAAAGAAAATATGTGAGATTAAAAAATGTTCAAAAAAAAAAGAAGTTCAGACAGAATAGGAAGTCCAGAAATAAGCCCACACATATGTGGTCAACTGATTTGTAACAAAGGTGTAGACGACTCAGTGGAGAAAGGTCATCTTTTTAACAAATGGTACTGAAAAAAAAAACTTCAGCACATACCTTGTACCAGATACAAAAATAAACTCAAAATGGATCATAGAACTAAATATAAAACCTAGAGCTATAAAGTTTCTATAAGAAAATATAGGAGGAAATCTTTGTGATCTTTGGTTAGGCAAAAATTTCTTAGAGAAGTAACTAAAGCACAATTCATAAAATTAGAAAGTTGATAAGTTGGACTTGATTAAAATTAAGAATTTCTGGTCTTAAAAAGGCATTATTAAGAGCATGAGAAGATAAGCCACAGACTGGAAGTAAGTATTTGCAATTCACATATCTGATAAAGAAATATATAAAGACTCTCAAAACTTAATAACCAGAAAGCAAACAATGTAATTTTAAAAATGGGCAAGTGAATTGAACAAACAAAAGAAGATAAACAGATGGCAAATAAGCACATGAAAAGATGTCCAACATGATTAATGATTAGAGAAATGCGAATTAAAATCACAATGAGATACTTTTGCACACCTATTAGAATGGCTAACATTAAAAAGACTGACCATACCAAGTGTTGGCAATTCGATTAGAGAAATGCGAATTAAAATCACAATGAGATACTTTTGCACACCTATTAGAATGGCTAACATTAAAAAGACTGACCATACCAAGTGTTGGCAAGGATGTAAAGCCAGTGGCATTCTTATACATTACTAGTAGGAATGGAAAATGTTACCATCACTGTAGAAAACAGTTTAACAGTATTTTGGCTTTTATAAAGGGAATATATTAGGTTACAAATTTACAGTTCTAAGGCCATGAAATTGTCCAAATTAAGGCATTGACAAAATGCCTTTCTTCACCTGAGAAGGGCTGATCATGTCCGGATTTTCTTAGTCACGTGGGAAGGTACATGGCGACTTCTGCTGGCCCTTCTCTCCTGGCTTCTGGTTTCAAGCAGCTCTCTTAGCTTCTGGCATCTCCAGGGATGTATTCTTTCTGCATCTCCAAACGTCTGTGTCCTCTCCAAAATGGCCTGCTCTTAAAGGACCTCATCTACCTTGAATGGGTGGGGTCACATCTCCATGGGAACAACCTAATCAAAAAGTCCCACCCAAGAATAGGTCTGCCCCCACAAGACTGGATTAGAAGAACATGGCTTTTCTGGGATACATTAACAGTTTCAAACCAACATAGAAAGTTTCTTAAAAAGTTAAATGCACATTAACCATATGACCCAGCTTTTCCACTTTTAGGTACTAAACCAAGAGAAATGAAAGGAGGTACCAATATAAATCATTGTATTGTACATAAATATTCATAGCAGCTTTATTTGTAAGAGCCCAGAACTGTAAACAACCCAAATGTTTATAACAGGTGAATGGATAAACAAATTGTAGTATATCTATTCATACAATACTATTTAGCAACAAAAATGATATACACAACATGGACAAATTTCAAAATAATTATACTGAGTAAAAAAAGCCAGACCAAAACAACAAAAAAAGTATTATTGTTTTATTCCACTCACATGAAATTCTAGAAAGTACACACTATAGTGACAAAAAGCAGATCAGGGATTACTTGGGGTTGGGTGGTAGGGAAAGATTAGAAAGGGGCAAGAGGAAGCTTTTGAGGGTGAGATATATGTTCATTAAATTGTGGTGACTCCCAGGACTATGAGATCAAGCTTTTCTGAGTTGAGTAGCTTTGTAGAAAAATTTGCAGTCTTGGGTAGCAGGGTAGATGCATAGTACTAGAAAGAAAATTTCTCACCAAGCTTGATCACCACAAACTATAGAGATTGAGTCCCTTAAGACTCTTCTCTTTGCCTATCATAGTAATGATTTGGTTGAACAACCTGTTGGTTGGGTTTCTGTACATTCTTCCAAACAAATCATATTGCCTATTTTTATTGATAATTGATTACAAGTAATAAGGAACCTATGCCAAATGTATTAAGCCAATAAGAGAATTTATTGTTTCACATACTGATAAATACAAGGGACACTGTGTTCAGTGATGGCTGGATCCAGGAGCTCAAACAAGGTCAGTGGCTCTTGATCTATCTCATTTCTCTGCTCTCCTCTCCTCTATGATGGCTCCATCTTCGGGAATTTCTTCTCTCATGGTGGCAAGAGGGTTGTATAGCAGCTCCAGGCCTGCATCTGTGGATAGAATACTTCTTTTTCCTAAGAGTTCTATCGAAATATCCTGAATTGGCTCTGATTGAATGGATGTTTATCATATGTCTAGCCAGGTCTAGGTGTTTGAAAATGCTGATCGGCCAGGCTCGAGTCATGTGTTCACCATGGATCAACTGCTAGTAGGGAGCAAATGGTTCCCAGAGAAAATCAGATGTCCACTACACCTTTAGCATTAACTGCTGCAAAGAATTAATAATTAGCTTAAAGTGATATTTAATTTTATTTCCTGGAATTTTGCCTTTTGGAAAGTAATTGCATTTAATATTAAAGACATAAAATCATGGCATTCATACAACTAGAAGGGATGTGTAAAGTCTGATCATTTAGTGAAGCAGGCCTACCACTCCCTATTCCTTTAAATCTGTGGTTTAAAAGGATTTAAACTACAGATTAGAAACTAGTTTCGTTTCACTGCATATGATCATTGGGCCTAGGAAAATATAAAACGAAGTAAAAATAAAAGCTATCTCTTCTGTCCTAAGCATTTTCTCTATCTAGTACTTAATTTTTCCAGCATCCCCATCAGAATTTTACAGGTGAGGAAGCTGAGGTTCAGAAAGATTAAGAACCCCCCCAGGCAGCCTCCTGCCTGCCCTGTCATCAGTATCCAGGAGTCACAGCTGTGGAGGGTCAGTCACATGGGACTCCAGGGCTCAGCTTCTTCAGCTTCACCTGTGTCCTGCCCACCATTATCCAACAACGCCCAGTCAGGAGCTGACGGGGAAGAAGAGATATGAACCTAACACTTTAAACTTTCTCCTCTGCTAATGCTAAAGGTAGGTTTTCTTTGTAGCCAATTTGATAGGTAAATTTATTTCTGTTTCCTAACACCAGGTTAACAAAAGGATGCTTCTTTCTCAGTACATTCCAAGGTGCCTTTTAAGAATGTTGTAAAACCAGGAGGTTGATGTGGAGTAAAGAGTAATGGCTTAAGATCTGGGGTTCTCTGTTTCTGGCTTTTTTAACAACTCCCCATGTGACTTTAGAAAACCCGTTTAATCTCTCTGAGCCTCGGTTCCCTGAACTGAAGTTAAGTTGGATCAGTGTTTCCCAAAGCATGTGGACATATCATAGTAGTACATAAAATGAACAGTCTGAAATTTCAGTGGTTGTGTATCAATTTTAATGTATAGAAAATATAATAGTACATCAAATCACTTATTCCTTGTGTCACTTCTTAAGCTGAGGCGAAGTGAAAAGGGTGAGTTATTTAATGACAAATATTAAGTAAATACTAGTTGAGTTAGGCAAGTATGACAAAAATTGTGAAGATAGCCTGTGAATGACAGGTTTGGGAAACGCTGGATTGGGTGGGATATGAGACTATCTTTTACTGAACACTTACTGTGTGCCAGGAACCATGCAGTTTACAGGTATTAATTTACTGAATTCTTAAAACAATCCTGAGCAACAGGCAGTGTCATTAACATCTTTATTTTATAGAAGAGGATACTGGGATACAGAGAATGTAAGTCTCTCAAGGTCACCCTGCCAATACGTGGCAGAGTCAGGGCTGACCTTAATCCATGCTCTTAGCCCTTGTGCTCTGCTGGCAACCTTGGTCAAGTGCAAAGGACCCACTGAGACCCAATGGCATGGTTCTGTAATCCAGCAGGTCTCACACTGAGGACAGCAGGAGCATCACCTGGGGAGCTTGTTAAAAATACAGATCGACAGCCTCTCCTTCAGGAATCATGGTCCTTTGATTGGAGGGGTTTGGAAATATGAAGTTTAAACAATCACTCCTGGTAGTTCTGAGCTGGTGGACCTGCCACCTCATGTTGAGAAATGACTGCCATCCTAGGAATGATTACAATAATTAGTAGCTGTTGAGAGATGGCTTGTCACTTAGACGTGAGGCTTTTTGCAGCCTGTGGGACAGAAGTAACAAGCTGATGATGTGCCGCTTCCAACCTTTCTTTTTATACACATTGCAACAGTGGCAAGGAATCAAGTGGTAATTATTCTCAAGTCTGTTGAGACTATATGCTTTTGATCTCTCTATCCATAAAAAAAGAACTCCCAAAGTAGAGAGCAGTAGGAAAGTAGCTTTAAAAAAATTAAATGTACAGCCAAACAGATTCTGGGTCTGCAGAAATATTCATCCACTCTCTCTGCTGCCACCTGCCAGCCCATTTTTCCCTTTTCCAGCCAAAGCTTATTATGAACTTAAGCAGGCCAAGTAGACGAGGCTTAAAAAGGATGAAAAACAAGAGGAAAAATATGCATAACTGTTCCAAGGAGGAAACGAAGAAGAGCTGTTTGCGCCTGTGTGTGACTTTACTAGTTAGGGATGGTAAAAGGTGAAAGGGGGGAAATAAACAGGAAAAAGAGGTGAAGAGGTGAGGTCTACCCTCAAAGAATTGAAAACAGGGACTCAAACAGATGCTTGTACATCAATGTTGTTAGCAGCATTATTTATTTATAACTGCCAAAAGGTGGAAGCAAAGCACCCATGTGTCCATCAATAGATGGATAGATAAACAAATGTGAGATATGCATACACATGGAATACTATTCAGCTATAACGAGGAGTGAAGTCTGAGACGTGAAGACATGGAAGAACCTTGGAGACATCTTAAGTGAAATATCTATTGTATGATACTTACAAGGAGTATCTAGAATAGGCAAATCCATAGAGATAGAGAGTAGGCTAGAGGTTACCGGGGACGGGGGAAATGAGGAGTTATTGCTTAATGGATACAGAATTTATCTGGGGGATGATGAAAAACTTGGCAAATGAGCAGTGGTGATGACAGTCCAACACAGTGCATGTGATCATTGCCACTGAGCTGTGTATTTAAAATGGCGATTTTTATATTATGTATATACAGTATCATAAAAAATGAGGATGCTTTTAGAGCATCTGAAGAGAAGGAGTTGACCTTCTTGCCATGCTTTCCCTCAGACCCACAATCTAAAAGAAAGAAAAGAGATGTACACAAATACCTGTGATTCAAAGTACAAGATGTAACAAATACTACAGCAGAAGTGCAAATACTTTAAAACAGGTAAAAGTAAGTTTGATGAGCAAATGAAAATATTTTCAAAACTCTAAGACTTGATCCCCAACAGTTTGAGGCAGAGGATGAAGCCAGAACATGAGCTGTCCACCCTATCAGAGTGCCACCATTTCCTAATTTTCCTATGCTTCAGCCCTTCAATTCATTCAAGTTCTGTGCTGAGATTCCCATCAGCCTATTTTGGGGAATTGAATCATGTCCCTTGTAAAGTCATGTGCAAGTCTCGATCTGTGTTCCTGTGCGTGTGAACCCATTTGTAAGTAGGACCTTTGAAGATATTACTCTTAGTTGAGGTGTGGACTCATTTGTGAATAGTATCTTTAAAGAGCCTCTTTAGGAGAGACCAAATTACATTAGTCTGGGCCTTAATCCATACGACTGGAGTCCTTATATGGGACAGGAAATTCAGATGCAATCAGTCAGAACAAGCCACAAGAGGAGACTTAGATAGCCGTGGACAGGGGCAGAGATGCAAGGCAAGACACCACAAGGATTGCAGCAAGTCAGCACCAGAACACTACAGACTCCAGGAGAATACATGGCCTGTTGAGAGCTTGATGTTGGACTTAGAGCCTCCAAAATTGTGAGACAATAAATCCCTTGTAAGTCAACCCACTGAGTGGTGTTTGTCATAGAAGCCCTGGCAAATTAAGACAGCCTATGAGTTTGCAATCCTTGGTGTGGAGTATAATATAGATTCTGATGTAGTTAGAGCAGAGAATGTGATGCAGGAAGTGTGTGGAGACGAGACTGGACATGTGGCCTGGATTGATGTGGGCCCTGAATGCCATGCAAAGGAGTTTGCACTTTAGATGTCAGTGGTTCGCAGTGGGAGGGTTGGTACCTCACCTTGACATCACTGAATGCATTAAGAAGTGGTCTGGGAGAGTGCTGTGTGTGAGAATCGCATGTAGATAGAACAACAGCTGAGAACCAAAGCCACAAGCAACAAGGAGCCTACAGAGAGTGTATAACTTGGGAATGACATGAGTAGACAAGTGTATTAGAGATGTCACTCAGTAGGGAGCATGGAGGGTGGAAGAAGCCAGGATGGGTTGAGAGTAGTAAGAATAGTTAGCAAGCATTGACAGTAATCAGGTAGAAAGCAAGTTCCTGCCCCCACAATTTCTCCCCTTCCTCCCTGTATTGATCACCCTGAGATATGGGTAGGAGATGGGAAACAGGTAGGGGATACCACTTTGTTAAAAACATTTGTCCCTGCCATAGTTTTCCTTTTATTTTTCCTCAAATTTTCCCAGAGTCTCTGGTCTTAGTCTATAATGATTATGGATCATATGCAAATTCAGAAGCTGGCATCCAGAAGGCGCTCCTGCTGAATGCTGATGGATTTGTGGGGAAAGCAGGGAGCTTTTTGGAACCTCAAAGTACATCTCTTTCCAGAGGGCAATGCCTGTAGAAGGAAGCCCATTCTTTCAATCAAATGAACAGAGAAGGAGCAAGGCAGCAGTTTAAAAATATCAACATCTTTCTTTGCCCTGGAGTCAATCAGTTCTTCCTCTAGCCCTGCCTAGCCGTCCTTCCCCCACTCCCATCCTACTTGCCTGATATACTGACATAATCCAATTAGAGAACATAATTGGTCTAGAAGCAACTTTTTTTTTTTTCTGGATTGCCAAAGGGATTCAGCAGCTCAGAGTAGTGGGAGGGGAGTGGAAGTGAAGGTATCCTTTTACGTACCTTTCTTTTCCAGAGAATCAGATAATTAGGATTAGTTCTACATACATTTTTGTTGCATCTTAAACCCCTACTGGGACGGAGCAACTTCTGTTCTCCCATGCTCTGTAACTTTTTCAAAGCTGAAACCAAGTAGGTGGATGGCTGTGTAAACCACAGCCAAGAAGATAATTTGGGTTTGGGGAGGAGGTTTTGATTTCTTAATTTCTTGGGTTGGCACTCCTGGTGCACAAGTTTCATAGTCATTAGCATGAAAAAGTTGTCAATTCTCTTTGTAAATCATCTAAGGATACAGATCATTCGAACCACCTGAGTGAGGGCTGCCAATCCTAAAATTGCTTTGGACAAGAGACTTGATCAGGTGCTTGTGTGTATGTGTACTAAATGTGTGTGTGCTTGTGTGTGCATGTTGGGATGGGTGGAAGGCAGAGGGAGGGTAGGACAAAGGATTAAAAATTCTGAACCACCTGTTTAATCAACAGCACTGAGCTCATAGCTCCCATGGGCTCACTACTGTACTAAGCCTGGATGACAAAATAAATTGAAGACAAGTCCTTGTCAATTTCCCTCACCTTTCCCAGCAGGATCTGAGTTCTATCAAAATAATAGACTTGAAGGGTGGAAACAAATGCCATGTCTGATGTAAACTAGATCTCAGTAGGATTCCAAATTCTATATTGGATTCTTAACATTATATATCTTTGTCTCTACACTCTCTTTTCCCACTTTCTTTTCTTCCTGGCCCATGGCTCACCTCCATGCATGGATGCTTATTAAGACTAAAGAATTTCCTTTCCTCATTTTATGTCTGGCTTTTCTTAAAAATAGGGGGAGGGGGTATTTGCTCAACTCTTTGAGAACTAGGCATTGCTGCATATAATAATGGATTTGGAAGCCATTCTCTTCATCGGTAAGTCTCCCTGCAACTCCTTAATTGTCAAATAAATGAAGCAAACAAACCTAAAAAAAAATAGACTTGACATCTGGGGAACAGTAGTTCTTTTTATTTTATATATCTTCAAAAATAAAGAGAATAGTTTTGAGCCTGGAGAAGATGCATCCTGTCATGTAGACTTTTTTTTTTTTTTTATTTTTTATTTGCATATGGGCAGGAGGCACCAGGGATCGAACTCCAGACCTCCAGCACGGCAGGTCGGAGCTCTGCCTGCTGAGCCACGGCAGCCGCCCTCATGTAGACTTTTTGATATTTTCAAAGGTGTTCTACTTTGACTGAACTTTGAAGATCTGTCTGAAAATCTATGTTACAGAAAACACAATTCATTTTCAAGGTATTTGCTTTCATGCTTCCTGGTGTTCACACAAAAATTTTGCTGTTTCTATAGAACTTATAAGTGTGAACTAAAATTTTGAAGTGTCACAAGTTGAATTTTGTATAATTTCACAGATTGTTTCCCCCTCCTATAGAGATGAATCAAACAAGCAAGCAGAAGGGCTATATTCCCACTGTTTGGAAGAAGGAACCCAAGAGGGTTTTGAGAGTAGGAGAAGAACTCAAACTGAGGTATAGCCAAATCTAAAATTCCATTTCATAACTCTGCCACTCGTTAGCTGCTTGACTTGGGCAAGTCATTTACCCTAGTTGACCTCTAAAACACCTTCCTTGTTCAAAATGAAGTGGGGTCGGGGATCATAATACTTAACTTGCAGCATTGTTGTATAGGGTATAGGTATATAGTAGCTGCCCAATAAATGGCAATGATGACCATAATAAAGATTTGGAAAACAGATATATTGATACATGGGAGGAAGAAAGGATTACTCACAACCCTGATATCCACTCACACTATTCTTTCTCCTTTTGTGTGTATGTCATTTTTCAGTATCATATTATCAGGGGAGGACTTATGAAATTAAAAGACAGACTCCTCCGACTTTAATTTTGGCCTAGGTATACTCACTTACTTTTAGAATCATTGTTTCATCAGTACACTTATAAGACTCCAATGGGCATACTCAAGGAGAGATGTGGTCCGGAGGGGGAAGGGTGATGAATGGCAACAGAACCCCCATAATATTATTGGGATCCCAATATTTGCCTCTCAGGAGAGATTTTGAGACTCTCTTTCCTGCCACTGCTCAAAGAGTGGGGTCAGATTTTTTTCATCAAAGAATATTCCTCAGTTCCTGTTCTAGTTTGCTAGCTGCTGGAAAGCAAAACACCAGAAACAGAATGGCTTTTAAAAAGGGGACTTTAATAAGTTGCTAGTTTACAGTTCTAAGGCTGAGAAAATGTCCCAATTAAAACAAGTCTATAGAAATGTCCAATCAAAGGCATCCATCCAGAGAAAGATACCTTGGTTCAAGAAGGCCGATGAAGTTCAAGGTTTCTCTCTCAATTGAGAAGACACATGGTGAACACAGTCAGGGCTTCTCTCTCTCAGCTGAGAGGGCACATGGCGAACATGGTGTCATCTGCTAGCTTTCTCTCCTGGCTTCTGGTTTCATGAGGCTCCCTGGGAGGTGTTTTCCTTCTTCATCTCCAAAGGTCGCTGGCTCGTGGACTCTCTGCTTTGTGGTGCTGCAGCATTCTCTACTCTCTCTGAATCTACCATTCTCCAAAATGTTTCTTCTTTTATAGGACTCCAGAAACTTCTCAAGACCCACCCGAATGGGTGGAGACATGTCATCACCTAATCCAGTTTAACAACCACTCTCAATTACATCACATCTCCAGGGAGATGATCTGATTACAATTTCAAACCCACAATACTGAATAGGGATTAGGAGAAGTGGCTACTTTACAAAATGGGATTAGGATTAAAACATGGCTTTTCTAGGGTCCATACATCATTTCAAACCAGCACAGTTCCCTAATGCTTTAACACTCCAGCCCCCACCTCCTACCTGTCCATTTTAGTACTGCACTTAATATGCCAAGCTTCACTACAGGAAAGGGGGTTGGTCCAAAATAGCAGAGGCATCCCATCCATCCATGGGCCCATAACTAGGGAGCTCCTGTCTGATTGAGGTGGCCCAGTCTCCATACCCTTCTGCAGATGACCCTGCAAACCATTTCCAGCTGAGGTTTCTCTTAAGTCTGGCAAATGTGACTTAATCTACTCATAGAAAGGCTACTTCTGGAACCCTTGCAGATATTATTTAGCCACTTTCACTCATTCTAAAGAATCACAGTCTCTAGCTACTTAGAGATAATAGTTGTTTAAAGTCCATCTATTCTAAAATTGTAATGTAGACTCTCCCTCTACTTTTAACCACTCATCTTGATTTTTCTTCTCTCCTCTCTCTCTTTTTTTTCCCCAAAGTCCTCTTTTCAATAATGACGTCAATACTTTTTAGACAGAGGGAACAGTAACAAAATCTAGAGAACTAAAACATCACATTTATATTTCACATATAGCTAAGCTTCCAATCTGGAAATTTAGAACATGCTATTTTTTCTTCAAAAGATCAAAAATTAGCAACTTTCCAGCATGTACCCATTATGGCTGGGAATAGAAGCTATCATCTATTGAGTACTTATTATGTGCTGGGTTCTGATCTAAATGTGTTCTTTCTATCAACTTATTAATCCACATAAATTAACCCTGATAACTCATTTAATTCTCTTGAGTTTTTCTGATCTATTATCCCTGTTCCACAGAGATTAAGGTCACACACCAGAAGGTGGTGGGCTGGGATTTTGAATCTGGACAGGCTGGCTTGAGCCTGTGCTTTTAACTACTCTGCCTCTTAAATCTCTTCATGGCTAGTATATGTATTTATTTAGATAAATTTTCCTGAGGTATCCTTTATATATGATAAGATGCAAAGATTTTAAGTTGGTTGAGTTTTGACACATAAGCTCCTGTAACCCCAAACCCCACCCCTACCCCATGAAGATATAACACATTTTCATCGTCCCTCATGTCCCTTAGCAGTCAGTCCTCCCATCATCTGCTGGGCAATCACTGGTCTGATTTCTATTGCCATAACAGCTAATGTATTTTTTTAATTTAATACAAAAAAAGTGGGAGAGGGGTCTTCAAATCATATCTCCATGCATAATCAATCGTATGGCCTCTTGGACTTTCAAGCTTCTATGTATAATATTTCCCAGATTATTTGATAAGTGATAAAAAGGGGGTCCAGGGTCAAATAAATGTGAAAACAATGGTTCAACAAAGTTAGGCAGTTTTCTTTCCTGGAGCACATTAACGTGCTAATTTACATTGGTCTCATTAAGAAGGAGATATGTAGGCAGTTTGTTTCTTCAATTCATTTGACCAGAGAAACTTTTTAAAAAACTTTTTATCTTGAAATAATTGCAAACTTATACAACAGTTGTAGAAATAATGCAAATTCCGTAAAAAAAACTCTAGCATACCCAAATGCCCAGGTGCTGGGATCCACCAACTTTTAAAATTGTACAATATTTGCCCTTTCATTCTACCTATCCATCTATCCACCTCTCTATCTTTCCATTTTCTAAACATTTGAGAATAGGTTGTATACATTATGCTCCTTGTATACTTAATTATCCCATATATCTTACCAAAGAACAAGGATATATACTTATGTACCCACCGTAAGTACAGTTGCCAAATTCAAGAAGTTTAAAATAAGTGTACAGGCTATATTCCATTTTTTTCAATTGTCCCAATAATGTCTTTTTGGTCATTTTCTCTTCCATTATTGGTTCCAGTCTGGGATTGTATATTGCTTTTACTTATCATTGTCTCTTTAATCTATCATTTTTTATATTGTAGAAACACATACAACATAAATTTTACCATCTCCGCCACTCCCAAACATACAGTTCAGTGGGGTTAATCACACTCACGATTTTGTGCTACCCTCACTACTATCCATTACCAGAACTTTCTCATCACACAAAAATGGAAACCTTGCACCCATCAGAGAATCTTTTTTTGATGGAGCATATCAAAGACCAGTGAGTGTTCTGCTGAAATGAAATAAGTTCTATATGAATTCTGATTTCCTCCTTAGTTTCTTATTCTCATAAATGATGGATAATGAATTTTTCTAAGTAAAGTAATAAAAAGAATATAGAGTAAAAGGAAAAGTCCCCTATTTTCCCTGTCTCAACTTTCAGTCTCACTCCCCAGAATGAGCAATATTCACAGTTTGATGTATAACTTTTAGCGAGGAAATGTATTTACATATATTTCCAGGTCTATTTCATTCTTTTTTGGGGGGGATCTTTTAAACATTTTTATTGTGGTAATGTAGATACAACTAACTCTTCTGATGTTAACTTTCAAGAATTCAGTAGTGTTAATTACAACCACAATGTTGTGGTACCATCATCACCATCCATTACCAAACATTTCCTATCACCTCAAACAGAAACTCTGTATGAATTATGCATTAACTCCTCATTCCCCATACCCACCCCCTGCCCCCGGTACCCTGAAATCTACTTTCTGTGTCTATGTATTTGCATTTTCTAGGTACTTCATTTAAGTGAGAGTATATAATACCGGTCCTTTTGTGTCTGGTTTATTTTACTCAACATGATGTCTTCAAGGTTTATCCATGCTGTCGCATGTCTCAGAACTCCACTCCTTCTTATGACTGAATAATATTCCATTGTGTCTACAACACATTTGTTTAACCACTCATCTGTTGATGGGCACTGGGGTTCCCTGTACCTTTTGGCAATTGCGAATTACGTTGCTAGGAATATTGATATAAAAATAAATGTAAAAAAATAATAAATGAATGTTCAAGTATCTGCTTTCAGTTCTTTTGGGTATATACCTAGAATTAGAATTGCTGGGTCATATGGTAGTTCTATGTTTAACTTTTTGAGAAACAGCCAAACTTTTCCACAGCAGCCTCATTATTTTACATTTCTACCAACAATGTATGAGGGTTCAATTTTCTCTGCCAACACAGTTTTCTGTGTGTGTTATTACTAATAGCCATTCTAGTGTGTGTGAGCTGCTATCTAACTGTGCTGTTTTTTGATCCTATTTTATTAAAAAAATTTTTATTGTAGTAACATATCTACAACTCAAAATTTTCCACTTTAACCACTTTTGAATATACAATTCAGTGGTATTAATTACATTTCACTTTTTCATCAGCAAAGAAAACCTGCTGCCCATTAACACACAACTTCCCATTCCCCACAGTTCCTGGGCCGCGGTAACCTTTAATCTGCCATCTGTTGCTATGAATTTGCTTATTCTACAAATTGCATATAAGTGAGATTTAAAAAAAATGTCATCCATGGTATAGCATTAATCAGAACTTCATTATTTTTCACAACTGAATAGTGTTCCATTGTATGCATATATTGCATTTTGCTCATTCATTTATCAGCTTATGGATGTTTGGGTTGCTTGCACCTTTTGGCTATTGTGAATAATGCTGCTATGAACATTGGTGTAAAATATCTCTTTGAGTCCTGCTTTCAATGCTTTAGGGTATTTACCCAGAAATTGGGTTGCTCATATCATATAGTAGTTCTATATTTAACTTTCTGAGGAATTGCCAATTCTTTTTCTACAACAGCCCCACCATTTTACTTCCCCAATAATGTACTAACATTCCTATTTCTCAGCACCCTCTCAGCCCATCTTATTTTCTGTTCTTAAGATAATAGCCATTCTAGTGGGTGTGAGGTGATTTCTCATTGTGGTTTTGATTTGCATTTCCCTTATGACCAGTGATGTTAAGCATCTTTTCATTTGCTTATTGGCTGTTTGTATATCTTCTTTGGAGAAATTTCTACTTGAGTCCTTGACCCATTTTTTTTCTTGTAATTTTTTTGACCCATTTTTTTTTACTGGCTCATTTGCCTTTTTGTCATTGAGTTGTAGGAGTTCTTTACATATTCTAGATTAATTATGTCCTTATCAGATACATGATTGCCAAATATTTTATCCCAATCTGTAGGATGTCTTTCACTTTCTTTACAATGTCCTTTGCACAAAAGTTTTAAATTCTGATGACGTCCAATTTAGCTATTTTTATTGTTTTTGCTCATGCTTTTGGTGTCAAGTCTAAGAAGCCATTGCCCAATACAAGTTCCATTTAGAGTTAGTTTTGTATATGGTGTGAGGGGCCTGCTGTCATTTTTTTTGCATGTGAATATACAGTTTTACCAGTACCATTTGTTGAGGAGACCATTCTTTCCTTATTGGGTGGGCTTGGCACTGTTGTCAAAAATCAATTTGTCATAGATGTGAGGATTGATTTTTGAACCCTCAATTCTATTACATTGTTATTTATTACTGCCCTTGTACCCATATCATGTTTTTTTTTTCAGTTGGAAATGAAACATTCTTTTTGAGGTAAAATTCATGTAACATAAAATTAAGGATTTGAAAGCAATATGTTTTTTTATTGCATGCTTTCAAACCTTATGGACTGCCACTGTCAATAGCAGCAGCAATGATCTCAGATCCCTGAGATCTCAGATGGCAAGAATGAAAGTTATGGATTATATTGAATTAAACCAGATATGCAAAGAGTAAATGGCAGGTGGGCCATGGTGGCTCAGCAGGCAGAGTTCTCGCCTGCCATGCGAGAGACCTGGGTTCAATTCCCGGTGCCTGCCCATGCAAAAAAATAAAAATAAAAAAGAAAGTGTGAACAGCATTCAAATACCTTCACTGTCCTTGGAGGCACTCTTGTGAAGAGGAGTGCTGCTCCTGCAATGTACAGGGGCCAGTGCAATTGCCCTACATAGACCTGCTCTTGATTTAAGAACAGAAAGTTTTCTCATTTGTCTGGGCTATGGCAACACATCCCTTTGAGCACTGACATCAGGTGAATTCAATAATTGTTTCTTGAATCCCTACTAGGGCAAGGCATTATTCTACACTATTGGGGACACACAGATGAGTAAAAAATCATTCTTGCTTTCACCGAGTTTTCCATCTTTACAGGAAATGCTAAAACAAGTCTACTATATCATGACTTTAATACAATGTAGGTATGGCAAACACAATAAGAAAAATACAAGTTGTATGTTAAGAAGGAAGAGACTGATGTTGAAAGTCTCATTCAGAAATACACAGAATATCTGACAAAGTCTTCAATTGACTTGCTGATAGTTCCTTTTTTTTTTTGCTAGTTATATTTAGTTCATATTAGTGAGTAATACAATATTTGTCTTTTTGTATCTGACATTTCACTCAACATAATGTCACCAAGGTTCATCTCTATTGTCACATGCATCAACTTCGTTTCTTATTACAGCTGATTAATATTCCATCATCTGTCTATGCCATATTTTTGTCTATCTATTCATCAGTTGATGGACACATGGGTTGTTTCCATCTTTTGGCAATTGTGACTAATGCAGCTATGAATATCAGTGTGCAAATGTCTGTTCATGTCCTTATCTTCTGAATACATATCTAGTAGCAGAATTGCCATATCATATGGCATTTCTATATTTAGCTTCCTGAGGAACTGCCAAGCTGTCTTCAACAGTGGCTGTACCATTCTACATTGATGGCAACAATGAATAACAATGAATAAGTGTTCTATTTCTCCACATCCTCTCCAACACTTGAATTTTTCTGTTTTTTTTTAATGCCATTCTAGTAGGTGTGAAATGATATCTCATAGTTTTGATTTGCATTTCCCTAGTAGCTACATACCAGTCTGTTTTGATTGCTGTAGCTTTGTAATAAGTTTTGAAATCAGGAAGTGTGAATCCTCCAACATTGCTTTTTTTTCTTTCAAGACAGTTTTCGCTATTTGATGCTGCTTGTACCTCCATATGAATTTGATGATTGGCTTTTCCATTTTTTGTGAGGAAGGCTGTTGGAATTATTATTGGGCTTGTGTTGAATCTGTAAATTGTTTTGGGTGGTATTGGCATCTTAAACATTACTTAGTCTAACATCAACATGGATTGTCCTTTCATTTATTTAGGTCTGTGATTTCTTTTAGCAATGTTTTGTAGTTTTCTATGTACAAGTTTTTTTTACCTCTTTGGTTAAACTCATTTCTAGGTATTTGATTCTTTTAGTTGTTACTGTAAATAGATTTGTTTTCTTGTTTTCCTTTTTGGATTTTTCATTGCTGATGTATTGAAACACAACTGATTTTTGTGAGTTGGTCTTGTACCCCACCAGTTTGCTGAATTCATTTATTAGCTCTAGCTTTCTTGTAGATTCTTTGTTATTTTCTATATCACAAAGAAATACAGATTTGTAAATAGAGTTTTGCTTCTTCCATTCCAATTTGGATACGTTCTATTTGTTTTTCTTGCCTAATTGCTCTGGCTAGAACTTCCAGTACAGTGTTGAATAGCAGTGGTAAAAGTGGGCATCCTTCTCCTGTTCCTAATTTTATGCAGAAAGCTTTCAGTCATTCACTGTTGACTGATCAGTGACCACTGACTGATGATTTTAGCTGTATTTTTTCTTATATGCCCTTTATTATGTATAAGTGTGATATGAAGTTTCCCTTCTATTCCTAGTTTTCAAGGGAAAGAGACCTCGAATAGCTAAAAATAGCCTAAAAAGGAACAAAGTGGGAGGATTAACACTTCCTGATTTCAAAGCTTATTGTAAAGCCACAGTAGTCATAACTGCGTGGTACTAGCATAAAGATAGACGTATTGACCAATGGAGTTGAATAGAGAGGCTGGAGTTAGACCACCAAATCTAAGGTCAATTGTCTTTGACAATGCCCCCAAATCCACTGAACTGGGACAGAATAATCTTCTCAATAAGTAGACATAAAAAAACTGGATATCAATAGCTAAAAGAATGAAAGAGGACCCTTACCTTATACCATGTACAAAAATTAACTCAAAGTAGATCAAATACCTAAATATAAGTTCCAGTACCATAAAACTCCTGGAAGAAAGTATAGGGAAATATCTTCAAGACCTAAGTAATAGGAGGTATCTTCCTAAACTTTACACCCAACGCATGAGCAACAAAAGAAAAAAAATAGATAATTTGGAACTTCTCAAAATCAAATGCATTTGTGCCTCAAAAAACTGTCAAAAAAAATGAAGGTCAACTCAATTGGAGAAAATATTTGGAAATCACATATCAGGTAGAGGTTTGATATCCTTTAATATCTCTAAAGAAATCACACAACCCAACAACAAAGGAACAAACAGCCCAATTATAAAATGGGGTAAAGATATGAATAGGCATTTTTCTGGAGAGAAAATACACATGGCTAAAAAGCACGTAAAGAAATGCCAGTTTTCATTAGCCATATGGGAAATGCAGATCAAGATTAAAATGAGAGAATACATTCCACCTATAAGAGTGGCTGATATTAAACAAACAGAAAACTACATATGTTGGAGAGGATGTGGAGAAACTGGAACACCAGCATTGCTGGTGGGAATGTGTAATGGTGTAGCCACTATGGAAGATTGGTGTTTCCTCAGAAAACTAAATATCAAGTTGCCCTATGACCTGGCAGTACCACTACTTGATATATACCCAGAAGAGCTGAGAGCAATGACACAAACAGAGTTTGCACACTGATGTTCACAGCAGCATTATTCACAATTGCCAAAAGATGGAAACAGTCTAAGTGCCCATCAACAGATGAGTAGATAAACAAAATGTGGTGTATGCATATGATAGAATAGTGCAGTAATAAGACAAAATGAGGCCTAAAGCACATGACAAGATGGATGAGCCTTGAGGACATGATGCTGAGTGAGATACACCAGACACAAAAGGATAGATACTGTATAATTCCGCCTTTATGACCATGATAAAGGTAAAGTCAGAGGCTTATAATACAGAATATAGGGGACTTAGAGATACACAGATGCTAGAGATGGATGATTGATTAGCTAATGGGGTTGAACCTAAATGTAAGGGAATAAATAGAAGTGAAGGCAGTTCATTAGTGTGTGTATAAGCAATATTGCCATATTGAAGGTGAACATGATCAAAAGAGGTTGTGTAGACCCATGTGTTCCACCAATTAACACTACAAATATAAATAAATTCTTACATGAACTAATTCAAAGGTATGAATCTTGTACAAAGAGTGTATAATTTGGGGTATGGGGAAGAACTGCTATTGCATGCGGTGGGCTACTTTTGACAGGAAAACATCAACAGTGCCGCAGCACACCAGGGGTAAATAATAGCGGGAAGGACGTGTTAAGGGGAAGTTTTAGATTTTCTATATGGTGAGGGTGTGTTTATTGGTTATTTTTCTCTTGGGCACAATGAAATTGTCTAAAATTGAGAGTGTTGATGGACTGTTGACCTTGGACATTATTCATGATGCCCAATGGATGGTGGTGGCTGAAGGGTACACTGATTGAGAAGTAGAATGGCAAATGATGGTGTATATATATGATTGAATATTATGTTGCTACAGAAGGAAATGAAGTCGTGAGGCATGCAACGTTGTGAATGAACCTGTGGGACATTTTTTTTTTTGTGAGGCAAAATAAGCCAGAAACAAAAGAACAAATATTGTGTGGTTTCATTTAGAAAATACTTATAACAAAAGTGGGGCCATAGCAGTCACATTTAGTCTGTAGTGATAATTATTGTTTCTAGATTTTGAGAGGCTGTGCTATATATGTACAACTTGGTATTTAGAGATAAGAATGAAGCCAATCAGGCTGCGATTAAGGTAATTCAGAATGTAGGAGTAAGGAAGACATTATCTGTATTTTAGAACTTTACCTACTCTATGAGACTCAAGGGAGAAAGGTTTATTTTCTTCAGAACCTAAATTTTCAGTAGCACATAATCTAACTCAACTGGTCTGGATAGATCATGTAAACATCATGTAAACAACCCAAATGCAAGGAGCCCAGAATGAAAATGAGGGCCTGGAATCCTATATAGGTTAATGTAATGCCTGGATACATCCCAGAATATAATAAGTAGATAATCAAAAAGTATTGATGGGTACATGGGTGGTTAAGTGGCAGAATGCTCACCTTTCATGCAGGAGACCTGGGTTTGATTCCCGGACCATGCACCCCTCCTCCCCCCCAAAAAAAGTATTGGCAAAGTCCCTTGAGGAATGGGAGAAAAAATATTGAACTCTTAAAGTTTACCACAAGGAAACCCAATACTATGTCAGATATTAGGGACAACCAAATCAAGAGGCCAAGTCCTTGATCTTGAGGCTTGCTCTTGTGAAGCTTAATTATGTAGTGGAGAAGGGTAGCCTACCTATAGCTACGGCTAAGAGTTACTTCCAGAGGACCTCTTTTGTTGCTCATTGCCCTCCCCCCCCTACGTGGGACATAATATCCAGGGGTGAAAATCTCCCTGGCAATGTGGGATATGGCTCCTAGGGATGAGTATGACTCTGGCACCATGGGTTCAACAATGCCATCCTGATCAAAAGGGAAAAAAGAAGTGGCTGAGAGATTTCAAATAGAGTGGGTAGTCTACTCTGGAGGCTACTCTTATGCAAGCTTCTGCTAGATGTTGCTACCTATCATAGTTTGCCAACCCCCAACCAAAACCATTCCTGCTAACCCTAACAAACACCTAGGGCTTTTATAGGAGATTTCACAAAGATTCCATGTACTATGATTACTTTCCAGAAACCTAAAACCTCCAGATGGGCTCCTAGAACAGATAAGTCCTGTAACGTAGAGATGTCAGCCTCTCCAGAACATTAACTAGTTCCATCCCCTTATCCCATATTATCGACAGCTCCTTCTAACGTGAAAAAGTCAGTATGGGCATAGCCAAAATATCCCTAAAAAGAGGGAGAAAGATCAAAGGAGATGGTGGTGTTGTACAGAGAAGGTAGGGTTAACAAATGAGTATGACCTCTGAATCATTATATTGATATTTCTTTTGGTCTCCAGTGTCTTGGAGCAGCTAGAAGGAAAAACCTAAAATTGTGGAATTGTAACCCATACCAAACTCTGAAATCTATTCTACAACTAATTGCTGAGGTGTGCTCTGAAATTTATTGTGTTTTTGTATATATGTTATTTTTCATAAAAGGAATATAAAGAGTAAACAAACAAACAAAACTACTGGAAGAAATCACGGGTGGTGGTTTTACATATTGAAATGGAAAATATCTTTATAAACTTAAAGAAGAAACCCAAAAGTCATAAAGGAAGAGATATACAAATTATTCTACAGAAAATTTAAAGTGTTTATGTGATAAGAAACCACACGAGGATGGACAAAACTTGAAACACAAACAGAACATATATATATATTTTTATGATAAGATTTTTAAAAAGTTTTAATTAATTAAAAAATATATAACAAACAAACAAAAGCATTCTTAACATATGATCATTCTGTTCTACATATATAATCAGTAATTCACAATATCATCACATAGTTGCATGTTCATCATCATGATCATTTCTTAGAACATCAGAACATATTTTTATAAAACATATGACAAAGATTTCATTTCCTTCAAGAAAGACCTCCTAGAAATCAATAAGAAAAAAGATAAACACCCAATTGGAAAAGTGGGCAAAGAATAATCATATAGTTGGCACAAGAAATACAAATGGCAAATAAACAAACAAAAAGATGCTCAACTTCACTCATAATAAATGAAGTTAAAACAATGATAGAGCACTTTTATTGATCCTCTTGGCAAAAATTAAAAGGATTTACAACACCTCATGGTTGTAGTGTATAAGGAAAAAGACATTCTCATATCTTGTGGGTTTTGACCAATCTTTTCAGAGAATACTACGACAAGATTTAAAGTATATGTGTATGCTTAATTGCAGCATCCCTACTTTTAGTAATTTATGTTACATTATTATTGAAAAGTCAAGAGATTCAAGATGATTATTCCAGAACTGTTTATATGGTGAAAATCTGGGGGAATACTAACTATCCATCAATAGGGTACTGGTTAAATAAATTATGGTATAGCTATGCAACAAAATACTATGTAATTGCTAAAAGATGATAAATTGAGATGCTCTGACAGAAGCTTTAAAATAGCAGAAACAGGCAGAACCCTCTTTCTCAGAGCTCCAGAAAACAATTTAAAAGGTTTGCAGTAACTGGGAAAGCACCAAATCAGGAAAAAGGCAACTTAAAAATGGTATGGAGATTTCCGGGAATATGGCAGTATAGGAGAGGCAGAGCTAACTTCTCCACCACAGAATAACTAGAGAAAAGGCAGAAAGCAACCAGAACTGTGGTTGCAGGGTACGAGTGGCCAGAGACGGACTTCTAAGTTATATAGGAAGGACCTGGATGAAAAAGTGGAGAAATTACGACTGAAAGGACAGGGTGAGTTTATTTAATCATGACTGACTCTGGGGCTGGCTGCTATGCACCTGCCATAGTGGGTGAGGGAAGAGCTGCAGACTCCTGCATTCCCATCTCTTCAACCAGCTAGGGAGTCATATCTTGGTCCTGCAGCCAGGAGCTCCCATGTGGGAACTCGGGAACTAACAAACTTGTTTTAGCCACACACAGAGACCTCCACGATCTTGAGGCAGGTCACTGTGGGTACCTGGTTTTGGGGAAGACTGAGTGGCCTTTCCCTCAGGAGTAGAGGGGATGCAGAGCTGCTACAACATTTAGCAGGCAAGAGAGGCACTCTATGTAGCCTTTCTCCACAGAGGCCCACACTGCTCATGTTGTGCATGGGTGGAGAAGCAGGGATAAGGGAGAGAACCATATGGAAGTAACAAGATCTCCTCCCCCACCCCCGGGGCCCACGGGTGTATGGTGGGCAGGGATCTTGAGAGCTGGCTAAGGGCTGGGGAAGGTGAAAACTCTTAGCCCCATAGCCAGGGTTATTCTATTCAGAAGCCTGGGAATCACCAGACCAATCATTCCCTCAAGCAGATTCCCAGCTGAGGTGCACAGGGTCCACCCCTCACCCCAGTGGCTGGTGGGCTCAAACATGCATGGAGACCTTCTGTATTGACTGGATTTTCACTCGGTTTGGATTCCACCAAGCAGGCTGCTGCAGTCAGGAAAAAGTGAGCTTGAGGGGAGAGGTGGCCCGAGAGCACCATCTGCTGGGAAGACAGAGAAAGTATACTGTGGCAAGTTGTTCTGCCAGATCTTCTACAGATGTCCCAAAAGACTTGCATTTCCCAGGAGAGGACTTGGCTTTGGCCTTTGCTTGACTGGGAATCACTTATAAACCAAGTAGAAAGGAGACCTTCAATGCAAACACAAGCAACTATAAACATCTTTGATGAGTAAGTGAAATCAACTTTCAAAACAACCTTCTCAAGATAATCAAATGCCAAAAAATTAGTAGAAAAAATTTAAAATGAGGGGAAAAACCCACAAACAAAGTAAAAAAAAGAACAACAGCAACAAAAGAAAGAAATTAGTAGACAATCACAAAGCACATAAGGTCCCAGAAGACATGGCCAAGTCAAATGATCAAATTAAAAGATGAAGGAGAAACAGAATTTGGAACAACTAATCAAAAAAGTACATAAAAATCACCAAAATACCTTCAATGGGTTGGCCAAAGACATACAGGATTTAAAGAAGACACCAAAAGTGCAGAAAGAAGAATTTGAAAGAATTGAAAAATAGCAGATCTTATAGAAATGAAAGAAACTGTAGATCAAATAAAAAATATACTAGAGACACACAGAAGCAGATTTGAAGAGGCTGAAGAAAGAATAAGTGAACTAGAGGACAAGGCGAGTGAATGTAAATGCACAAAAGAACAAATGATGAAAAAGATGGAAAAATTTGAATCGGATCTTAGGGAAATGATGGAAAACACCAAGAGCACAAATATAAGAATCATTTGTTATCCAAGAATGAGAAGAGTAGAGCAAAAGGGCTTGGAAGAATATTTGAGGAGATAATTGGGGAAAACTTCCCAACTCTTATAAAAGACATAAATATGCAAATCAAAGAACCTCAACAAACTCCAAATAGAATAAATCTAAATAGACTTACTCCCAGACACATACTAATCATATTGTCAAATGCTGAAGAGAAGGTGAAAGTTCTGAAAGCAGCAAGAGAAAAGCAATTCTCCACAAATGGGAAACACATAAGACTAAGTACTGAGTACTCAACAGGAATCATGGAGGCAAGAATGCAATCATATGACATATTTAAGATTCTGAAGGAGAAAAAATTATCAGCCAAGAGTTCTTTGTCCAGTAAAGCTGTACTTCATAGTGAAGGAGAGATTAAAATTTTCACAAACAAATGCTGAGAGAACTTGTTAACAAGAGACCTGCCCTGCAAGAAATACTAAAGGGAGTTCTGTCAGTTGAAAAAAGAAGACAGGAGAGAAAGAAGTCTGGAGAAAGGCACAGAATTGAAGAGAATTAGTAAAAATAACTTAAAGGATAAAAAGAGAGAGAGGGAAAAAATAGATCTGAGAAATAAAAACCAAAGGATAGTATGGTTGGTTCATATACTGCCTTTGAATGTGCATGGATTAAACTCCCCAATTAAATGATACAGATTGGCAGAATGGATTTAAAAATAAGATCCATCTAAATACTGTCTACAAGAGACTCATCTTAGACCCAAGGATACAAACGAATTGAAAGTGAAAAGATGGAAAAAATATTTCATGCAAGTTGTAACTAAAAGAAAGCAGGACCTATGCTAGTATCAGACAAAGTAGACTTTAAATGCAAAGATGTCATAAGAGACAAGGCAGGACACTATATGTTAATAAAAGGGACAATTCACCAAGAAGAAATAGCAATCATAAATGTTTATGCACCCAATCAGGGAACTCCAAAGTACATGAGGCAGATGTTGGCAAAATAAAGGGAGCAATACAAGTCTCTACAATAATAGTGGGAGACTTCAATTCACCACTGTCTTCTTAGACAGAACAACCAGACAGAGAATGAGTGAGGAAACAGAGAACTGAAACAATGTGATAAATGAATTAGACCTCATAGACATACAGATCATTGCATTACAAGACATTAGGTTATACGTTCATGTCTACTGCTCATAGAATGTTCTCCAGGATAGATCATTTGCTGGGGCACAAAAGAGTCTCAACAAAATTTAAAAGATTGAAATTATTCAAAGCATTTTTTTTCTGATCATAAAGGAATGAAACTGGAAATCAATAACCACTAAAGAACCAGAACTTTCACAAATATATGGAAGTTAAGCAGTACACTCTTAAACAACCAGTGGATCAAAAGAAACTGCGACTGAAATCAGTAAATATCTGGAGAGAAATGATAATGAGAATACAACATATCAAAACCTTTGGGATGCAGCAAAGGCAGTACCAAGAGGTAAATTTATAGCTCTAAACACATAGATGTAAAAGGAAGAAAGTATTCAAACCAAAGATCTAACTGAACAACTGAAGAGGGTAGGAAAGAACAGCAAACTGACCCTAAAGAAAGTAGAAGAAAAGAAATAACAAAGATTAAATCACAAATAAATGAACTGGAGAACAATAAAAAACAATATAGCAATCTATATTATATAAAGAGTTAGTTCTTTGGGAAGATTAACAAGATTGACAACGCTTAGCTAGGCTGACAAAGTAAAAGGAGAGAAGACACAAATAAACAAAATCAGAAATGAGAAGGGGGAGTGTTATTACCTTGTGTTTTAGTTTGGAAGCTGCTGGAATGCAATCTATCAGAACTGGAACAGCTTTTAAAAGGGGAATTTAATAAGTTACAAATTTACAGTTCTAAGGAAGTGAAAGTGCCTAACACCAACAATAGGTTGCCTTCATTCAAGAAAGGCTGATGTGTCAGGAACACCTCTGTCACCTGGGTAGTCATGTGGCTGGCATCTACTAGCCCCTTGCTTCTGGGCTCCATTGCCTTCAGCTTCTGTTCCTGTGGGATTTCTTCACTTTACTTCTCCTGGGCTGGGTTTCATCTCTTGGCTTCCCTTGGCTCTCTCCAGATTCTGGCTTGCTTAACATTTCCTGGTGATGTCTACTGGGCTTCAAGCATCTCCAAACATCTGTGTCTCTGTTCTCTGAAGCAACTGTTCTCTGAGCATCTATATCTGCCCTATCAGTTCTGAGGCTTCTGTCTTTCTCCAAAATGTTTCCCCTTTTAAAGATTCTAGTAATCTAATCAAGACCCACCTAGAATGGGTGGGGAATGGGTGGGGTCAGATCTCCAACTAATCAAAAGATTACACCCACAATTGGGCATGTCACATCTTTGTGGATGAAATCTAATCAAGAGTTTCCACCCTGCAATATTGAATCAGAATTAGAAGAAATGGCTGCCTCCATAAGATTGAATCGGGACTAAAACATGACTTTTCTGGCATACATAATACTTTCAAACCAGCATACCGTGGACCCCAAAGAAATTTTAAAAATCATAAGAGGATACTGTGAACAATTGGATATTAACAAACTAGATAACTTAGAGGTAATGGGACAATTTTAAACACATGGGTAATCTATACTGGCTCGAAAAAATAGAAGACCTCAACAAACCAATCACAAGTAAAGTGATTCATTCAGTTGCCAAAAACCTCCCTACAAAGAAGAGCTCAGGGCCAGATGGCTTCATAGGGGAGTTTTACCCAACATTCCAAAAATAACTAACATCACTCCTACTCATTTTTTTCCCCAAAAATTTGAAGAAAAAGAACACTACCTAGCTCATTTTATGAAGCAAACATCACTCTAATACCAAAACCAGATAAATATGCTACAAGAAAGGAAAACTACAGGCCAATCTCCCTAATGAATGCAAAAATTCTCAAAAAAATACTTGCAAATCATATATAAAGGCACATTGAAAGAATTATATACCATGGCCAAGTGGGGTTCATTGCAGGTATGCTAGGGTGGTTCAACATAAGAAAATCAATCAATGTATTACCACACATTAACAAATTGAAAGGGAAAAAAATCACATGATCATCTTGAGTGATGCTGAAAAAACATTCAACAAAATTTAGCATCCTTTTCTAATTAAAAAAAATTTCAAAAGGTAAGAATCAAAGGAAACTTCCTCAATATGATAAAAAGCAGGTATGAAAAACATATAATCAGCATCATACTCTATGGTGAGAGACTGAAAGGCTTCCCCTTAATGTCATGAATGAGATAAGGTGTCCATTGTCACCACTGTTATTCAACATTGTGCTAGAAGTTCTAGCTAGAGAAATTAGGCAAGAAAAAGTCATCCAAACTGGAAAGGAAAACCTTCATTATCTGCAGGTGACATGATCTTATACTTGGAAAATCCTGAGAAATCTATGACGAAGCTATTTGAGCTGGTAAGTTCAGCAAAGTGGTAGGATACAAGATTAATATGCAAAAATCAGTAATATTTCTATACACTAGTAATGACCTGTTCTAGTTTGCTAGCTGCCAGAATACAACATAACAGAGATGGATTGGCTTTCAATAAAAGGGAATTTATTTAGTTAATATATAATTCTTCAGAGGAAAGACAGCTAACTTTCAACTGAGGTTCTTTCTTATGTGGGAAGGCACAGGGCGATCTCTGCTGGCTTTCTCTCCAGGCCTCTGGGTTCCAACAACTTTCCCCGGGGTGATTCCTTTCTGCATCTCCAAAGGCCTGGGCTGAAATATGAGGGCTGAGATGAGGTATGCTGAGCTGCTTGGGATGTGCTACATTGAGCTCTCTCATATAAGCATCAGCCAATTTAATCAAACATCATTAATTACAGCAGGCATGCCTCCTAGCCAACTATAATCAGGAACAGATGAGGTTCACATGCCATTGGCTCATGTCAGCAGCAACAGGGCTAGGCACCTTCACCTAGCCAAGTTGACATCTGAATCTAACTACCACATGACCTAACAGAGGAGGCAATTAAGAAAAAATCCCATCCACAATAGCAACAAAAAAATTAAGTATTCAGGAATAAATTTAAACCAAGGATGTAAAGGACTTCTACGTAGAAAACTACAAAACTTTGCTAAAATAATCAAAGAAGGCCTTTGTAGATGGAAAGATATTCTGTGTTCATGGATAGGAAGATTAAATGTCAATGAATTGAATGAATTAGATATTATTTTACCAAAATTGATCTACAGAGTCAATGCAATACCAATCAAAATTCTAATGACCTACTCTGAAGACTTGGAAAAGCTAGTTATCAAATTTATTTGGAAGAGAGAGGGGAATCAAGTTGCCAAAAACATCCTAAAAAAGAACACAATTAGAGAATTTATATTTCTTGCCTTTAAAACTTATTATAAAGCCACAGTAGTCAAAACAGAATATTATTGGCACAGAGACAGACATTTTGATCAATGGAATCAAATGGAGAGATCAGAAATAGACTCCCAGATCTATGGTTAATAGATTTTCAGCAAGGCCCCCAAATCCACAGCACTGGGACAGAATAGTCTTTTCAATAAATGAGGTTGGGAGAACTGGCTATCCATACCCAAAGGAATGAAAGAGGATCCCTACCTCACACCCCATAGAAAAATTAACTCAAAGTGGATCAAAGACCTGAATATAAGACCCAGTACCATAAAACTCCCAGAAGAAAATACAGAGAAACATCTTCAGGAGGTAGCGTCTTAGATGTTACACCCAAAGCACAAGCCATAAAAGAAAAAATAGATAAATGGAAATCCTCAAAATCAAATACTCTATGCCTCAAAGGACTTTTTTCAAAAAGATGAAGAAGCAGCCAACTCAATAAGAGAAAATACTTAGAAACCATATATCTAATAAAGGTTTGATATCCAGTATATATAAAGAAATCTTAAAACTCAACAAAAAAGAACAAACAACTCAATTATAAAATGGTCTAAAGACATGAATAGACATTTTTCCAAGGAGGAAATACAAAAGCCTAAAAAACGCAGGAAAGATGTTCACCTTCACTAGCTATTAGGGAAATGTAAGTCAAAGCTACAATTAGATATCTCACACCTATAAGAATGGCTGTCATTACGCAATCAGGAAACTACAAATATTGGAAGGATATGGAGAAATTGGAACACTATTTCATTGCTGGTGAATGTATAATGGTACAACCACTGTGGAAGACAGTTTGGCAATTCCTTAGAAAACTAAATATCATGTTGCCCTATGACCCAGCAATTCCACTAGGTGGCATATACCCAGAAGATCTAAGAGCAGTGACAAGAACATACATTTCCACATTGATGTTCATAGTAGCATTATTTACAATTGCCAAAAGATGGGAACAATGCAAGTGTCCATTAACAGATGAGTAGATAAACAAAATGTAGTATTTATATACAATGGGTGTTTTAGTTTGTTAAAGCTTCCAGAATGCAATATACAAGAAACGGGACAGCTTTTCAAAAGGGAGTTCATTAAGTTACAAATTTACATTTCTAAGGTCATGCAAATGTCCAAATTAAGGTACCAACAAGCAGTTACCTTCACTCAAGAAATGCTGATGCTATCTGGAACACCTCTGTCAGATGGGAAGGCACATGGTGATGTGCCAACTTTTTTCTCCTGGCTTCTCATTTCAAAAGGATTCCCCAGCAGTGTTTTCCTTCTGTATCACCAAAGGTCTCTGTCTGTGTGGGCTCTCAAGCTTTTTCCAAAATGGTTCCCTCTTAAAGGGCTCCAGTAAGCGACCCCACCTTGTATGGGTGGAGACACATCTCCATAGAAACCACCTAATCAACAGGTGTCTAAAATTGAGAGTGATGATGATTGAGCAACTATATTAGGACACTGTGAGACATTGTTTATTTTGGTTAAGGTAGATTCTATTTGAATATATCTCAACAAAATCTGCAGATTCAAAATTTATAAATAAATAGAAAAAATATCCCATATTTTGTTATTGAGGAAGAAGGAAAGAAAATATTAATTTAGGTGAAAATACATAATTGAGATGTACTAGGCCTTAAATTTTATAAATTTCTTAAACAGATAACTTCCTTAATTATCAATCATAGTCACTTCTGTTTCTGTTTAGGGAGGACATGGTGCTGGATAATCTGTGATATCATCAGATTGTGTTTGATAACCATCCAGCCAACAGTAGGTAAATATTAAGCGCTTATATAAGATGCTGAGCTCCATGGGTATGAAAAATAAACAAATTAAGAAATTTGATTCAGCCACAAGATTAAATGTGAAGTGAGAAACTTTTCTTAGCTTAGTCAGGGTGATATATTCCACACCTATAGAGTATGAAGGTGTAAGATGGGCTCTGCAGAAAGTTATCTATTCAGGTAATAGACTAGGTCATCTACTTCCTTTCATCCCTTCCCTTCTGATATCTTCACATTCCAGTCAGGTAGGGCTGGATTGAAAACACAGAGTTTTGTGCAGTAGCATATTTAAGCTACTTTAAATTTTACATCGATATATCCCTGACCAAAACTGACCCAAATAAAAGAAAGATATGGTCCATAGACTTTTAAAATTTTTTTCAGAGAAGAAGAGGAACTCACTTTGTGATTAATCTATTCTTCTTTATTTACTCTAAGGTGTGTTAGCACTACAAACAAACTAAGGTTCACTGAAAATAAGAGGTGTTTTGTTACTTGTCTTTTAAAGCTGTTCTCCATCTTTCTCTAGAAAAGTTTTCTGAATTTAAATCCCTAATAACATAAAATTATATTACAAAACTGTCCATTGCTTTTAATATCTTACTCTCAAGTAGCTTTATTTCATTTTCTCTCATTTTTCCCACAGATGACCATTTTGAATACTATTTGTTTAAGACTTAAAGAGCTTTATTTTTCCCTCCACTTGAGACTTTGTTTCAGTAACAGAAAAAAAAGTGTATTTCAAACAATGCATTAGTTTAAAGTAGCTTACCTCTACCCTTGCTCCAGAGCAACTTGGATTTCCGATTCTTTGAGCAGGTCAGTGATCTGGGGACCCAGTAAAAGAGTTGGGCTATTCTTCTGAAAGTTTTGCTAAAGTCACTTCTTATGGCCATAGTTAGAACTAAGAGTGTACCAGAATGGCTCTTTACAGAAAGCATGGATAAGGAAAGCACAGTAACACTCACAGTTGACACTTTAGCTGTGAACTCACTTCCAGCCAATGTGTCTGTGGACCACCTGTTAGCCCTAAATCCCCTTCCTCGGTCATTCCTTTGGTTTGTCCCTTAGATCTTAGCTCTTATAACTGGAAACTGTATTAATAGATGTTCTTTCTAAAGAAAGAGTTGTAAGCTTCAGAAATTCTAATCAAATTCAACAATTGATCATTGTTAAGCATAGCCCCCTCTATCCTATTCATAAAAACAGTTATTTTCATAGTGGAGCAGAGACAGCATCCACTAGCCTAGCATCCAATAGAAGAATTATCAATGACAATTCTTAGCATTTAGTTGTGATTGATGAGTTATCCCCCAAAGTGGCAGCCTTAATCCCATTTGTTTTGTGTATTTTTTCACTGAAAAAATTTTATCTATTTTAGAACATCACAGGAATTTATCTCAGCAAAAGAGAACTTGACTGATTCTTAGGAGTTAAAAAATATATAAAAGAACAAGATTTTTCCAAGGTCCTGCTTTGACTTTTAACCCTTTGTTGACCACTTCACTAGACCCTTCTTTAACATACTTTTATATTATTTCAGCAGACAGCAACAGTCTAGTTGTCTACTATACAACTCATACTGAAATTTTCCACATCACCCCTGAAAGCATATGTAACAGATACTCCTTGGATATTTAGTTTGTCAAAAAGAAATAAACTTATTCATAGCTTTCTTAGTCCCTAAAACAGCCTGGTTTAATATTTTAAAAATATTTTTATTTTAAACAATGAGCAAACATGCAAACATTCTTGACATATAAACATTCTTGACATGGTTACGGTCAATGGCTCACAATATCATCACATACTTGTGTATTCATCACCATGATTATATTTTTTTGAGTGTTTACATCTCTCCAGCAAAATAAAGAAAAAAAAAAAAAACCTCATACCTGCTGTGCTGGTTTGAAATGATGTATGTACCCTAGAAAAGCCATGTTTTAATTCTAATCCCATTTTGTAAAGACAGTTGTTTCTTCTAATCCCTATTTAATGCTGTATGTTTGAAACTGTAATTAGAGCATCGCCCTGGAGATGTGATTTAATCAAGTGTGTTGTTAAGCTGGATTAGGTTGTGACATGTCTCCATCCATTCAGGTGGGTCTTGATTAATTTCTGAAGTGCTATAAGGAGGAAACATTTTGGATAATGAGAGATTCAGAGAGAGCAGAGCAGAACGACATAGCCACAAGAAGCAGTGTCCACCAGCCAGCATACTTTGGAGATGAAGAAGGAAAATGCCTCCTGGGGAGCTTCATGAAACAGGAAGCCAAGAGAAGAAGTGAGCAGATGACACCATGTTCACCATGTGCCCTTCCAGATGACAGAAACTCTGACTGTGTTCGCCATGTGCCCTTCCACTTGAGAAAGAAACCCTGAACGTTATTGGACTTCTTGAACCAATGTATCTTTCTCGGGATGCTAGATTGGACATTTCTGTAGATTTCTTTTAATTGGGACATTTTCTTGGCCTTAGAACTGTAAACTATCAACTTATTAAATTCCCCTTTTTAAAAGCCTCTCCATTTCTGGTATATTGCATTCCAGCAGCTAGCAAACTCGAACACCTGCCGTACCTTTTACCACTCCCTTTCATTGACCACTAGTATTTCAATCTACTCAATTTATTTTAACCTTTGTTCCCTATATTATTTGTTTATTTCTTATCTATATTTTTTACTCATCTGTCCATAGCATATATAAACAGTATCACACACAAGGTTTTCACAATCACACAGTCACATTGCAAAAGCTATATCATTATACAATCATCTTCAAGAAACATGGCTACTGGAACACAGCTCTACATTTTCAGACAGTTCCCTCCAGCCTCTCCATTACATCTTGACTAACAAGGTGATATCTATTTAATGCATAAGAATAACCTCCAGGATAACCTCTCAACTCTGTTTGGAATCTCTCAGCCACTGACACTTTATTTTGTCTCATTTCACTCTTTCCCCTTTTGGTCAAGAAGGTTTTCTCAATCCCTTGATGCTGAGTCCCAGCTCATTCTAGAATTTCTGTTCCACATTGCCAGGGAAGTTTACATACCCTGGGAATCATGTCCCACATGGGGCGGGGGTGGGGCAGGGCACGGGCAGAGAGTTTACGTGACATGTTGACTGAGAGAGAGGCCACATCTGACCAACAGAAGAGGTTCTCTGGGGGTGACTCTTAGGCCTAATTTTAAGTAGGCTTAATCTATCCTTTGTGGTGATGAGTTTCATATGAACAACCCCCAAGATTGAGGGCTATATGCTTTGGTTGTCCCCACTGTTTGCGAGAATATCAAGAATTCTCCAAATAGGGAAGTTGAATTTTTCCCCCTTTCTCCCCTTTCCCCATGGAGACTTTGCAAATACTTCTTTATTCACTGTTCAAATCATTCTGGGATTTATTGGGGGCATCACACTAACCTGGACAGCCAACACAATCTCATGCCCTATTCAAGGTTTCATGCACTTACAGTGTTCAATTAAACTGTCCATATAAGTTAAATTAGGAAATGCACTAGTCAAAATAAACATTTTGTATCAAATAAACATTTCTTGCTTTAGTCTCACACAGAAGTTGAAGTTGTTTTTTTTTGCATGGGTAGACACCAGGAATTGAACCTGGGTCTCTGGCATGACAGGTGAAAACTCTGCCACTGAGCCACCGTGGCCCGCCCAGAAATTGAAGTTTTGAAATATGAATGACCATCTATTTTCAACACCCTGCAATATTGACATTCCTTTGTTCCTTCTCATGCAAAAATATTTTTAAGTTTGTACATTTAGTCACTATCATTATACATTCTAGGCATTCCTAGATTATACCAGCTCAGTCTTTGTCTATCTTTCCTTCTGCTTTCCTATGTGCCCCTAACCCTCCTCCTTCTATCATTCTCACATTCAGCTTCATTCAGTGTACTTACATTATGGTGCTACAATCAGGTAGTATCGTGCTATCCATTTCTGAATTTTTACAATCAGTCCTGTTGCACTATCTGTATCCCTTCAGCTCCAATGACCCAATATCTACCATATTTCTATATCCTGATAACTTGTGTTCTTTTTTTTTTTAAACTTTTTATTAATTAAAAAACTTAACAAAAGAACATTAATATATCATTCCATTCTACATATACAATCAGTAATTCTTAATATTATATAACTTGTGTTCTTAACTTCAATTCTCCAAGATCACTCAATATTAGTTCGTATCAGTGAGACTGTACAGTATTTATCCTTTTGTTTCTGGCTAATTTCACTCAGCATAACATCCACATTGTTACATGCTTCATGACTTTATTCTGTCTTACAGATGCGTAATATTCCATCGTATGTATATACTACAGCTTGTTTAACCACTCATCTGTTGATGGACATTTGGGCTGTTTCCATCTCTTGGCAATTGTAAATAATGCTGCTACAAAAACACTGGCGTGCAAATGTCTGTTTGTGTCCTTGCCCTCATGTCCCCTGAGTAGATACCTAGCAATGGTATTGCTGGATCATATGGCAATTCTATACTTAGCTTCCTGAGGAATTGCCAAGCTGCCTTCCACAGTGGTTGTACCATTTGACATTTCCACCAACAGTAGATAAGTGTGCCTCTTTCTCCACATCCTCTCTAGCACTTGTTTCCTCTTTTATTGATAATGCCCATTCTGGTAGGTGTGAGATGATATTTCATTGTGGTTTTGATTTGCATTTCCCTAATAGCCAGAGAAGTTGAGCATCTTTTCATGTGCCTTTTGGC
>PVIY010014480.1:6802-56446 GCA_004026745.1 Myrmecophaga tridactyla
TTTTTTTTTTTTTCTCATTTTCATGTCTGCTTTTCCATCCTAGAATTACAAGGAAACTTTAAAATTTTCTTATTTAATCCAACTCCTTTCATCTTATTCTTTTTCTCTAGTTTCCTTGCTTAAAAGTTTTATACTTCTTGTGGGTACTGGTTGGTGAAACACCAATGAAAGATTCTAAACCCCCTACTATTACTTTCTCACTTTTTATAGTTTATATATGTATGTTTGGAAATAACATTATCAGGTTGGGAATGCAAGGGTAGTTCAGTGGTAAAATTCTTGCCTGCCATGCAAGAGACCTGAGTTTGATTCCTGATCCATGCACTTCCCAAACAAACAAGCAAACAAACAAAAATTCAACAACTGGTGCTAGCAATAGTGGGATATTCACATGAAAAAAGAATGAAATGTAACCCTTACCATACAGTATACAAAAATAATAATAATTATAATAACAACATCATGGTGGTACTAAGGGAGTGAAAGGAGGAAAGAAGGAATTCATGCATTGGAATATTTGAATAAGTCCCAGTATATTGCTACTATTAATTGAACTTCTGTTTATTCATATGACTAATAAGTCCATCCATTTTATCTCTTTTGTATATGAATTGCTAGTACTTGACCATTAGGTATTTACTCCATTATATTTTTCAAAGTTAGGCAAGTCAGAAGAGTAAGTTGGGGGCTAATTTAGCTTTATGTAAGATGTTTTAATAATAATAGTTAAGATTTATTGAAAGCAAGGTACTGTACTCAGTCCCCCATCCTCCTCCTTCTTTTCAAAAAATAAAAACTCTGTGGGTTGGGTTAGTACTTTACTACTCCAGTTTTACTGAAAAAGACATGCTAGCATAGGAAGGTTAAGTAACTTTCCTATGATTTTACAGATAGTAAGTAGCAGAGTAGGAATCAAACCCAGATAGCTGGAATTAATAACTTGTGTCTTTTTTGTGTTCTGTTAGAAGAGCAGTTAGCTGGGATATGAATGGAATTGTTTTAAAACTTTTATTTTATTGAGGAGTATAATTGGGAATATGGTGCTCTAATCTGATACCAGAATGTTATGTTTCTTTCCTCAGCATAGAGCTATTTTTGGCAAGCCAGGAATGAATCTGCCTATTGATTTCCATAACTGAATCCATTCATATGTAATATTAGATTCAACACTCCTTTTCTTTGTGTTTTCAATAGAATGGAATAGTTTTCAAGCTTGTACGAGAATATCAACATCACTACTGTCATTCACAAAGCAGTAGTGATGTAGAAGTTAATAAAATGTTTTAAGGTTATTCTACCATGAGGAAGTTGGTATTAAAACAGAGAAAAGAAAAAAATTAGAAGCAGCAAATCAATAAGTACACTGACAGTATGTGTATATGTAAGCCACCAATAAATGTTTTGTTGTTCTTCTATGGTGGTTTGCTTCTTTCCTCCAAAGTGTGAATATTTTGAAACCTGCTCTGGGAAAAATAAGTAAAAACTTTTAAATTGAGTATGAAGATGGAGATGAACATTGTGGTTTTCTTTTCTATTTTTTTCTTTTCCTACCTAGTCAGTCCAAATTTATCTGAAACATATGATTGATTGCATCTCAGCTTTTTTTATTAAACAAGTAATGTCATTTTGATCTGTTCACTTCGTTTGATCAGTGTTGAGAAATGGGCCCATGGACTCAATCTTTGTGGTTCTTGCTGGCTTTGTGCCCAAAAAGTTGCTGTTAGAAGAATAGCATCCTTTTTTTCCTGCTGACAGGCAGTTAGCATTTATCAAGGCCAGAGAGATAAACTAGGAATAGAAACCTTTGGCAAGCCTTACTATATTTTTATTATTTGGATACTTTAAAAAGTAATTTTTCATTTTATTCTAATCTGGGTCCTTAATAAGGATTTTTAGAAATCTAAACAAATAGAGCACTTTTGAGACAGTAGTTTCAATGAGATTTAGTTACTTGTCAGAGTGAGTACTCCGAGTATTATTTTCTTCTAGATTTTTTTCTACTCAAAGCTGATGAAAAAAAGATTAACAAGAAAAGTTACTTGAAAAAAATATAACATCTGCTATTAAAAATAATGAGTTAGAGTGGGCCACGGTGGCTCAACGGGCAGAGTTTTCTCCTGCCATGCCAGAGATCCGGGTTCGATTCCTGGAACCTGCCCATGCAAAAATAAAATTAAAATAATGGGTTAGAATAAAAAAAGGGTTAGAGAAGCTGTTACTAAGTGTGAGAATGAAAATATTGTACTTCAAAAGTATCCTTCCTATATTAACATGGAGATTTTCTCTGGTTGGTATTTAATGCTATCTCATGTCAGGTTTACCATCAATATTTTGAAGAAAAAAAATTTTTTTTGAGGTTAGGAAAAGGTTTATTGTAAGGGAAAGAGGGTAATGCAACGGAAAGAGGGTAAGGGGACGCGTTCTTCAGAAGTCTGAAGAAAATGTCTTCCTTCGTTGTGATGTGTTTCTCTTTTTATCAATATTTTGAAATTTTGATAGAATTATTTTTAAATTAAAATTTTTTTCTCAGTTCCTTACCCAGAGAATGTTTTTATTTCTACATAATTTAGATTCCAGAGATCTCTAGAATTTAGCAGTTTACACTTAGAAATGGTAATCGTTGTTCCAAAGACACAGTATAGTACTTTTATATTCAATGAAACCACTTCTTTACACTCTGGTTACAATGACTCTATAAGCAATTATACAGTGTATTAACAGACTTCTGATAAGTTATAACAAATATAATGAACTTTCTCTTCAAATCTGTCAAGAACTACCTGAGAGGAGCCGTGTTGTACAGTGACAAATTCAAAATGTTGGGCTTTATGTAGGTGAATGTTATTTGGGTGCTGGATAGAATTTACAATTGTAATTCAGCAACTTAAAAATTTTTTTATTAGAGAAGTTGTAGATTTACAGAAAAGTCATGTAAAAAATACAGCATTCCTGTATGCCACCCTGTTCTTAACGCTTTGTATTAGTTTTGTACCTTTGTTACAGTTGATGAAAGAATATTAAAACTGTACTGTTAACTGTAGTCCATAGTTTACATTAGGTATATATTTTCCCCATATACCATCCTTTTATTAGCACCTTCTGTTAGTGTTGTACATGTTATCATTCATGAAAGAACATTTTTAAACTTGTACTATAACTATAGCCCATCATCTACAATAGGCTTCGCTGTGTTATATAATCTTATATTTATATTCTAATCTTTAATAACATAATGACCTAAAATTTCCTCCCTTAACCACATTCACATGTATAATTAATTGCTATTAATTATACTCACAATTATGTTCTACCATTACTACCATCCATTTTCAAAACTTCATAGTTAACCTAGTTAAATGGAAGTCATGTACAAATTAATCAGCAACTTCCAATTCTCTACCCCCAGTCCATCCCCTGGCAACATATATTCTAAATTCTAATTCTGTGAGTTTGCTTATTATAATTAGTTCATATCAGTGAGATCATGCAATATTTGTCATTTTTGTCTGGCTTATTCACTTAGCATAATGTCCTCAAGGTTCATCCATGTTGCATACATCAAGACTTCATTCTTTTTTATGGCTTAATATTGTATCATATGTATATATCATATTTTGTTTTCCATTCATCAGATAATGGACACTTCCTTCTTTTGGCAGCTGTAAATAATGCTTCTATGTATGTCAATGTGTTTGTTCAAGTTCCTGTTTTTCATTTCTTCTGTGTATATACCCAGTAGTGAGATTGCTGGTCATATGGTAATTCTATACTTAGTTTCCTGAAGAACTGTGAAACTGTCTTCCACAGCAGCTGTACCGTTTTATATTCCCACCAACGATGAATGAATGTTCAACCACATTTTAAACAAAAGAGAGCTTAAGTAATGATGACAGTGTTAAAGATTCCCTATTAACCTATGAACCTGTCATAATGACTCAGAAGGCAAGAACATTTAAAAGCAAGACAAAATAAAACCCAACTAAATTTGGCTCTACATTTCCTAAGACTTATTATCCATGGCGGGGGGATAAATGAAATTAAATGATGGGGACAACAACCAAGTTAGCAAGCAAAAAATTTGACTGTATTCTTTGCTTTGAGTTAGATCCAGTAAATCCATCTTTGTCCAAACATTGTCCACCAAAGAACAGGAACTATTCTTATTCTAATCTTGTTACTTCTTCATAGAAATATCATGCTTATGATTAAGAATTGTCATTAGTAAGAATATCAAGCCTTGATAGTGTCTTCCTCATGTAATTGAAAGTCACTCTTTAAGAGCACAATGCAGAGAATCTGGGCTAAGAACCATACCAAGGAATGACATTTTTAACATGTATTAGATCAGGGTTGGAAGGAGGCAAATTTATGTTGCTAGTTATTTGCAAATATAGTAAGTTCATTTATTCCTTTGCAGCATTAGCCATGGATTTGATTTTCAAAAGCATAATTTTAAATCTCCACCACAGGGATCTTTTAACCCTTCTGTGACCCTGTGACCAGATTCACTTAAGAAGGGCAAATTCAGGCCATTCAGTTGAAATACTACAAAACTCTTGATAGTTGGTTTAAATTTCTTATTTACCCACAAAACCCATGCTCCACATTTGCTGGATAACTGAATGGAAATCCATTCTCTGTTCTGGAAGAAAGGAGAAAAGTAGACAACTATTATAGTCAAGTTCTAGAATAGGAGGCCCAGAGTCCTAGAAAAGGAAGATAGCTTGATAGATCCTGCCCTCAAGAAGGTCCCTTTCAAACTTTCCAGGGAGATTTAAATCTATCCCAGATGACATCTTCATATTAAACTATTGAGGGAAACTGAATAATATGGTATTGCTCACTAACCATTTTAAGTAAACATTACAGAGAAAAGATGTGCACTTCTGTAGATAAAATCCTGATCTGGGAAAACCATGTATCTGACTCATCTCTGTCACCTCGCAAATTGATAATAGTAACAGCTATAAGATATTGAGCCTTTACTAGGTGCCAGACAATTACCTCATTTAATCCTTCCAACCCTAAGAAATTAGTTCTGTTATCATTCTCATTTCACAGTTGAAGAAATCAAGGCAGAAGAGTTTGAGTTAATCAAGAAGACACAGCTATTAAGTGGTAGAGCTGTGATTTGAAGCCAGGCAGTCTGACTCCAGTGTCCAGACCCTTAACTGCTATGCTGCCTTGCTTCCTTCAACAAGCCAATATTAACACTATTTTCAACTCCACCCACACCCCTTTTGGATTGTAAATTTTAAAACAAGGGCTATATAGAATTTCTCTTTAATGAATCCCCAGTACAATGCACATAGAATAGTTTCACAGTGATTATATATTAAATGAATGAATCATTCTCTCAAATTCTAAGCACACATATCCATAATCTTGATGTGAGATTTCAAAACCTTTGTTAAAACAGTTAAGACCCATGGAGAACTGTGGTGCATGTTAGTATTGTTAAAAACCGAATTTCATAGCTATTCCTTCAGCATTTTGACTGTGGTAGGGTCCAATTTTCTAGCCTTCCTTAGAACATGGAGAATACATGAATTTCTGTTCATGCCCTCCGCATGGAGTAGAATAGCTTTTATTCTTTCATACCTGTTCCTTATTGATGTATACGAAAGGGTCAAAGCTGGCAGGTATAGATAGATGGCCTTCTAGCTATGGTCAGCTTCATGCCATCAATCAGGGAGAGAAGGATTTGTTGGCTTTTCCCCTCTGCCATCTAATCCATAAGGTACCTCCCCAGTGTCCTGTGAACAAAGACCAAGTTGAGGAAACTGGTATCCAACTGAACCTCGGGCATATAAAGGATCTTAAGTCAGCCAGTCTCAGAGACCATCTGGAAATAAAGTGTCTCATAAGTTTCTAGTGATTTTGGTTTTTAATGAAAAGATGTTGTCCCAACTAGTAAACAAGCAAGCTCATTGTTTGGGCCAAACAGTTTTATATGTCCAGAGAATGCCCTTTCACCCACAGGGCAATTCTTGTTTGTAGTGGAAGTCCTGGTAAGTCTAGGAAGAGACATGCAGTTGGTTCTGCTTCTTTAATTTTTTTTCAGTATCCAGCTAGTTTGCTTTTTTTAAAAATAGACTTTATACTTTTAGAACAGTTTTAGGTTTATAAAAAAATTATGTGAAAAGTTCAGTTTCCACTTTCTCCTTTTCACTCCCATCTTACTTTAGTGTGGTGCATTTGTTATAATAAGTGAGCCAATATTGTTATATCGTTACTTAAAGCCCATAGTTTATATTAGAATTTACTCTGTGTTGTACGGTACTGTGGTTTTTGAAAAATGCATAGTCATGTATCCATAATGTGTATGCATATTGTCATACAATACATTACAGTATTGTATAAATGGTTTCATGCCCTAAAGATGCCCTGTGCGCCATCTATTCATTCCTATTCCCTAACTGCTGAACCTTGGCAACCATTAATCTTTTAACTGTCTATAGTTTGCCTTTTCTAGAATGTCATATAGTTGTTGGAATCATACAGTATCTAAGCTTTTCCAGACTGACTTCTTTCACCTAGCAGTATCCATTTGTTTCCTCCATGTCTTTTTTGTAGGTTTTCTTTCTCTTTCTTTTTTAAAGTTATTGTGGTCAAATATCTATAATATAAAATTTGCCATTTAAACCATTTAAAGTGTACAATTAAGTAGCACTAATTATATTCACATAAATGAAATAATAAATATACAAGTAATATGTGAATACTTTTTCATGGTAAGAAATTCTACAATATAATTAAAGAGATAGTCTCCTTTGACCTTTCTCCCAATATTCCACCCCACCCCCAAACCATTTCACATGCCATGAGTCTGCCTTTATTGTGAGATTACATATTTTGAACTTTGAATATCTGGCTGTTTTTTTAAGTCTATGTCCAAAAGCAAAAAATCATCAATGAGACATTTGGAAAAGTAGTATGGGGATAGTTCAAGAAACATAGAAATATTCTAGTGTTAAGTTAAGGAGGAATGATTTAGTGTTAGAAATTTTTTTATATATTATTTCCAGCCATCCACAGATTTGACCTTGTAACATCTTAGGTATGTTCTGCAAATAACCTATATCCAGTTATTTCAAGTATCTTTTCTATTGCTTTTTTTTTTTGTGGAGGACTAAATCTAAAGAAGAGAAAGAATTGAGAAGTGTATTTGTATTTAACCTTTATGTAGTATTTTCTATGTGCTTTATATAATCCTCATAACTTCTGTTTGAAGTAGTTACTAATAACATTACCATTTTAAAGATGAGAGAGCAAAGAGTTTAGGTAACTTGTCCAAGAGCATACAGCTTGTAAGTGGTAGAGATAGGATTCAAATTTAGGTAGCTTCTGAACTCATACTTTTAGCTGTTTCGTTATACTGCCTTTCTAGATAAGATTGCTAGTAATTATTCCAGGCACATCTTCTTGGATCAGCATCACAGGCTCCCCACGCTTATAGCTGCTTAATTGCTGTATCACTAAGGATGTGATCAGGAAAATAGAAGCTACTTTGTGGAGAATTAGGGGGGTTATACCACTCTTGGCTTAGCTAGGGGTGTGGATGTCAAAAAAGCTGTCCATGTAAGTCAGGGTAGCTCTTCTAAACATCAGAAAAATTGACAGTGAGTATCTTACTCTGTGGCACCGAGCAGGTAGGAGGAGCTGATGTTAGGTTAGAAAACCTGTAGGTGAATTTCTCAGATTGAAGAGCACTGTTGGTGGGTGGAAAAAGGGAGTTCATGGGGAAGTCTTCAATGCCTGCCATGGCTGTGAGGTGGGAGCTAATGGGAAGATTTGCAAAGCTGCAGCATCTGAAGCAGCCGAGAATTTGACTCCCATAAACTCCTGAGAAAAATGGATTTTACTTTATTTACACTGTTCAAATCTCAGATTACTAACGTGGAACTGTACAGGGAAGGGAACTTTGGGAAATGTGGTTTCCATTCTTAAGCAAGAGATGGTGGTGGTGGGGTATGTGCCAGACTGGCCACAGATGATCAAGTATAGTAACCAGCTGCAGTTTTAAAAGTGCCTAACATAGGGCTTGCTAGGCAAGTAATATTTCCGATGCCCCTTCTATTTTCTCTTTGAGCACAGTGCTATTGTCTTTTTCATCCATCCATATTTGTGTACTGTGAATATTGTGCATGGGACATGGTAGGTTTTTGATTGACTGGTTAAATGAATTACTGGCAGTATAAATACAGAGACAGTCACTTAAATAGTACAATACCAGGAGAATAACCTCAGTGTAGGCCAAACAAGGTAAGCCTGCATGTTTTACAGGCCCACAGATTTTTTTTTTTTTTTAATTTTTTTTTTGGCATGGGCAGGCACCAGGAATTGAACTCTGGTCTCCAGCATCATAGGCAAGCACTCTGTCACTGAACCACCTTTGTCAGCCCCCCCACAGAATTCTGAATAGAGAGAGTTAACAACTACTTTCCTAGCCAGCTGAGCCCAGTGTTTGCCACATAATTATGAGTGAGTTACAGGTTTTTTCCCTCTTTTTTTTCTTTTTTCAGTTAATTGAAGGGAAGTAATATGGAAGAAATATAGACTCTTAAAAAATAAAGGTTCTTCCCCATTTAAAAATAGGTTGACAGATAATCAAAAATATTGGCAAAATCCCCTGTGGGAGGGGAGAAAGACTATGAAACTATTAAATCTTACCATCAGGGAATCCCCTGATACTGTGTCAAACTTTAGGAACACCCAAATCAATAGGCCATGCCCTTGATCATGAGGCTTACACTTGTGAAGCTTATGTAGGTAGCATAGAAGCTTTACTACCTATAGGCATGCCTAAGCGTTACTTCTGGAGGACCTCTGTTGTTGCTCAGATGTGGCCTCAGTCTCTCTAAGTCCAACTCTGCAAGTAAAATCATTGCCTTCCACCCTACGTGGTACATGACATCCAGGGGTGAAAGTCTTTCTGGCGACATGGGAGAAAACTCCTAGGGATGAATCCAGACCTGGCACCATGGGATCAACAATTACATCCTGACCAAATGGAGGAAAAGAAGTGTAATTAATAAAGTATCAGTGGCAGAGAGAGTTCAAATAGAGTCGAGAGGCTACTTAGGAGGTTGCTCTTAATGCAAGCTTAGAGCTTGCTATCTGTCATAACCTGTCAACCCCAACCATGACCATCCCAGCCAATCCTAAAGAACACGTAGGGCAATATATAATATTCCACAAGGGTTCCAGGCACTAGAGTAACTTTCCAGAAACCTACAATCTCCAGATGGGTCCCTAGTCCAGATAAGTCTGGAAACCTAGCTCAGCCTCTCCAGAACATCAGTTTCATCTCCCTACCCCATATTAGTGACAGACCCTTCCAATATCAAAAATTTAGAATTGCCTTAGCCCCAACAATCCCAATGAGAGGTATGAAACATCAAAGGTGATGGTGGAATTATATATAGAAGTTAGGACTTAACAAATGAATATGAATGCTGAATCATTAAATTGATATCTCTTTTATTAGTCTCTAGTATTTTAGAGCAGCTAGAAGTAAAAATCTAAAATTGTGAAATGTAACCTATGTCAAAGTCTGAAATATGTTCTACAACTAATTGTGGTGCTATGCTTGGAAATTTATAGCTTTTTTGTATATATGTTATTGTTCACAAAAAAAGAAGGAAAAAAATGTCAGTTGTGATGATAAAAAAGTATTTAAGCTCACTAGACTCCTATATTCTGAGCAGCTAGAAGGAAAAATATGAGAGGATTGTATGGTAGCCCATGACAAACTCTGAGATCTGTCCAGTAATCACTTTTTGAAGAGTGCTTTGAAAATTATTGCTTTTTATTTCTTTGCTCTGTATATATGCTATACTATACAATTAAAAAAGTTTAAAAAACATAAAGTAAAAAAATAAATAAATAAAAATAATAATAAAGGTTCTTTTGTTACCTAATATGCCAGTCTCTGTAAATCCAGTGACTTACTGTTTTTCCTCTCTTCCTCTTTATCTACAGAATCCACTCAATGGCTATAGGACTTTTCTCATTAGAAACTTTGGCAAGGAGAGCCCCTTTTATTTTGATTGCATTAAGAAATTCTTTCAAACTCCATACCATTTATACCATTCATTGCCAACGTCTATTTCAAAAGTTTGCTTTAATACAACTCATTTATTTTTTAGTTGTTGAGACTATGCTTTGCATTGTATATTCAGTGTATATGGTGATGTCATATTATAAAATAATAACTTTTACATGTATAATTTTTATTCTGGTGAGGACTTCCTAGTAACTGTAACTTCTGTATTCATAACCAATATTGAGAGTAACTTTTTTCCATATAATGTAAGAATGAAAATGTTTAGTCTTTGGGACTGGAACCTCTTTTCCTCTTTTATCACAACATAATACAACTTCTTTTTATTCTTTTTTTTTTTTTTTGCTTGGGCGGGCACCAGGAATCGAACCTGGGTCTCTGGCATGGCTGGCGAGAGCTCTGCCTGCTGAGCCACTGTGGCCTGCCCAGTACAACTTCTTTTGTACTGGGAGGATTGTATTTCTTCTTCTTCACAAAAGCCTGAGTATAAAGCGGTGAATTCAATTAAAAACCTTGACTATCTTTAAATGTAAAGTGCCATATTTGCATATATAGTGTTTCCCTCTCCTATATTACTTGAGTAAAAAAATGTATATGTATTCTCGCTGAAATTCTTAAAACGTTATGTGTTTCTATTCTTTGAATTATGAATTTTATTGTAGTGGTCCTTTCTACTGTAGTTTCAAATATTTTCTTACTTTCACATTTTCAGGGTTATTTCTTTGGCCTGGGGCCAAAGGAACTTTGTAATGCTAATTGACTTACAGGTTGCTTTTTTTACTTCCCTGTGATGCCTTTACTGTCTAGTATCATCTGACAGTCTGTTTTGCTGTTTTGTAATCTCCTAGTTTTAAGACTCTTTTTTTCCCTACACCTATAGAAGAACCAATAATTCCGCAGTTACTCTACCTACTTTGATTTTGCTAATCTTCAGCCTTGTCTTACAGCTCTTAAAGGACAGATCATGACTTTTTTTTTTGGCACGGGCAGGTTCCTGGAGATGACAGACCATGGTTTTTGGTGCATATAACTCAGTTCTCAGCCTCAGTGATATGACCTTTAACCTTTTCTGTCCTCTTGGGTAACATTTCAGAGTCCAGTAAAGACACAGTACTGTAAGATGAATTTTTGTTTATTTATTGTAGCATGAATTTATATTTTATTCACAATTTTCAAAATTGTTGTTCACTATTTACTGTGTATATGGAATTGGCCATATTTATTTCTTAGTTGAGTAGTTCTCTATATTAAACAGTAGAAATCGGCTGCGTGGAATTTAGACTTTTCAGTGTCTACTTCTGACTCCCTGCCTTACTCTGGAACCATGATTAGGCTAATTTCTTTTCAATTTATGTCTGTTGAACAATAAATAATGTAAAAAATTGGGCTAGAGGCTGAATAGAATACCAAAATGAAAACATGGTCTGTGTCCTCAAGAAACTATAGTGATAAGAAATTGACCCTAAAATATATATAATGTAGAATAGAAAGTATAGAGACCATTTAACAATTCACTTAAAATCCAAGGGCAGTTAACATTGTGAAATGGAAGAGGAAAGAGAAAAGACTGAGGTGAGCCAGAGCCACTAAGACTAAAGTTGACTGTTACTAGTATGGAAGTATTCTACCAGTGAGAAGGTTCTCATTTTCTATTGCCCAAAGCCTTGATACTGATCAGTTTTAATTTTTTTTAAAATTTTTATTGTAAAATATAACACATATGCAAAGCAAAGAAAGAAAATAGCAATAATTTTCATGGCACATTTCAGCATGAAGTAACAGAACAGATCCCAGAGTTTGTCATGGCTGCTATTCCACCATCTCAGAATTTTCCTTCTAGCTGCTCCTAAACACTGGAGGCTAGATGTAATATTTTTATCCTTATTTTTTTTTACTTGTCTGTCCATACCTTGGATAAAAGGAGCATCATACACAAGTTTTTCACAATTATGCAGTCACACTGTAAATGCTATATAGTTATATAGTCTTCAAGAATCAAGGCTACTGAAACGCAGTTCAACAATTTCAGGTACTTCCCTCCAGCCACTCCAATACACCATAAACTAAAAAGGATATCTATATAATGCATAAGAATAACCTCCAGGATAGCATCTCATCAGTGTTTTAAATCTCTCAGCCACTGACTTTATTTTGTGTCATTTCTCTCGTCACCCTTTTGGTCAAGAAGCCTCTCTCATTCTATTGATGCTGGGTCCTGGCTCATCCCCAGGAGTCAATCCCATGTTGCCAGGGAGATTTATACCCCTGGGAGTCATGTCCTACAAGTTGGGGGTGGTGGTGGTCAGTGAGTTAAACCTGCAAAGTTAGCTTAAAGAGAGAGGTTACATCTGAGCAACAAAAAAGGCTCTTTGGGGGTGACTCTTGGGCATAATCAGTAGATTTAGCTTCTCCTTTGCAGGAATAAGTTTCATAGAGGCGAGCCCCAAGATTGAGGGCTCATCCTGTAGAATTGGTTGCCCCCGCTACTTCTGAGAATTATCAGGAATTCCCCAGATGGGTAAGTTTAAAATTTCCTCCTTTCTTCCCAATTCCCCAAGGGAACTTTGCAGATACTTTTTAATTCTCTGCCCAATTACTCTGGGATATGTTGGGGCATCACAGTATCCTGTACAAACCAACAAGATCTCAATGTCCCATTCAAGATTTCATGTAATTATGGTGTTCAAGTAAACTGACCATACAAGTTAAATTAGATAATATGCTACACAAAATATAAATTTTGCATCAAATGAACTACTCCTCCTTTGGTCTCACACAGAGGTTGAAGTTTGAAAATAAAATCCTTTATCCAATACTTGATCAGTTGAAATTTTAATAAAGAGCATGAAGCTGCACACTTGTGAAAACATTGAAGACTTTAGCATAAAATTTAATGTACAGATTTTAAACTACATTTAGGTATCAATACCTATAGCTGTTTGACCTAGAACATACTTTTTGGATACCCATTTTGGTGTCAGCTTCTAGCATTACTAACTTGACAAAATTTTCAAAGAAGCTAATTGGATCAAATCTTAGCCTAATCTTAATAGAGATTCACTTATTAATTAAAGTTTTAGTTTTAGTACACCAGCAGCAAAAACAATCCCTTTATATTTCAGCCAATTAGTTTTTTCAGATAAATAGGTGTGAAAGTTTTTTTTAGGATTGTTCCTTTCTCTTTATTTATGTGCTAGGGAAATTTTGGTTATTAGTATAAGAGGGTTTTTTTTTTAATTTATTAGGCATTTTCCCTATCCTCATCTTTAATAAGATAAAAATATGATTCACTTTTATATTTAAGCAGTTTTAGTAAATAGATTGTAGTTGAGATTTTGAAAACTCTGAGCAGCATATGACTATAGTTTTACACTGTACCTTAGTTACACTTTCCATACTTATAATTACTTACTCATGTAATTGTATGTTCTGTATCTGTAGTCTAATGAATTCAAGGCTCCAGGTGGACAGGAGCTGCCCTTCTCACCACTGTATGTCCACTGTCTATCACAGGGTTTGGTTCACAGTTGATAACTGAGTGAATATTTTATAGCAAGTGAGTTCTTTTCCACCTTCTACTATGGCAATGCATCTGAATTCAGGGTACTTCAGAGGAGTCTTTTTTTCTAACGTGTCTTTGTTAGGAAGTGAATTGGTCCCCATTCCTTGTATATTTGTTCTATTTTATTAGTGAAATTATCTAGTCGTAAAAGCAGCATGGGGATACTTCTGTTTAAGTACCTTGTTACTTAGATATTTTCTCTGCATTATTTTTTATATGGAAGCTTTTCACTTGCTTTTAGGCGAGGAAACTACTTGGAAGAAAATATAAATTAGTTTACCCATGTCCTTTTTGAAGTTGCTTTAAAATTGATGTACTTTTTGTCATATTTTCTAATAACTTTAATGTAACTTGAAAGCTTTCAGGTTTTTTCTTTTTCATTTTCTTTGTACTATATAAGACTTTTCATCTTTTAAACAAGTGCCAAAGGACTTGCTGGACCTACCTTTCCATAGTGTTTAACACACATACATCATCTTCTACTCTCTTTGAAGTCCTCAGATCTCTCTTCTGATTCATAAGTTTTTGTTGTGTTATCTATACCTCTTTCTTTGGAAAGTAAATGCAGTAAAAAGTCAAAATGCTTTTATTAGCAGCTTTGACTGAAAACTGTATTTTTTTTACTGGGGTGCACTATTTCTTATAGATCTTATTGTAAGAAAGCGACATAAACATGTTTAATTTGCTTTCTGTCTCATTTATCAATATGAGCCACTAACCTGTTAACAGGTGGCAGTCTTTATTTGCCAGATGATCAAATATTCTAGAGTCAACTTTTATTATATGTATTTTTAACTAGTTTTATACATATTCAAAGTAGTATCCTACTAAACCCCAGTTAAGGTTTAAGTCCTGGAAAATCTGAAAATCTAGAATATGTTATACATTTTTTTGATGTAGGTTTAGGAAAAATGTTGAAATGCTTGGATCCAGCTCTGTTAAACCAGCTGAATCTACTATGCATGTGACCATGTCTTGTTTTGCTTTTTGGCTTTATTTGAATTAGATTATTATAGTTCTGGGAACGAAGGGTTATTTAGTTGTGAGAATTATGTATTATCACACTCAAGGCAACCTCTGAGTACTTTAAAACCTCTGTCTGTCATGGATCTTTAGAAAACACCCTAGCAAAAAATTTCTGTCGTGAACTGGATATACTCATTTTGGCTACTTGGAAGATATTCACTACGAGTGTCCTTAGCCCAAGTAATCTCATTCAGAACCCAAAGGCTCCTGTTATGCTTTTTGCCTTTTGGAAATCTATCATTCTTGTTTTATTTCCAGGAGTGTAACAAAAAGTGGATGAGGAACAGATAGAGTGTCAGCGTGTTATTTATTTTGTATATGCCATTATCCATACGAAGAGTTTTACAGGAACACTTATGAAAAATGTTCTATTTATATCTTTGGACCTGTGGTTATTTTAATTTATAATCAAAAGCTAAGTTGGTCATGATTTTCTTTTTTATGTCCATGTATTTTTCCTAACTGTGATAGTATAAATTAAGTTAGATAAAAATAAACTCTGTAGCCACTTGAGAAGAAAGGGAAAATATTTTTGGTGATCACCGGTCCGTCTATTGTGTGCTAATAGCCAACAGAAACAGATGGCACTTTGTTCACATGTTGTTTTTGTATATATATTGCATTTCTCTTTTGAACGTTTTGAGCTTTAGTGCGTGATTTGCTTTCAGTATATTGTTTCATAATTGAAAAACAGATATTTAAATTTGGGGAGAATTATGTATATATTGGAATAAATTCTGTATTGAAGTATTTTGAACAACTACCAGAGAGCTACTGGCATTTATTCCATAACACAAATCTGAGGTTTTCAAGATTTGATTTATTCGTCCTAATTAACATTGAATTTGAAATTTTGCTCATGAATACACATCTCTTTTTATAAATTTATATGTAGAAATTACGCAGGAAGGTATTCCTTATTTCATGTAACCATATATGGCTAGTTATGTGTAATGTCATTTGTATAAATGTTGATTTGTCATAACTGAGTGTCAGATTTAGAAAAAACAGTGCATACATGAATTTTGGTTTGGGGATATCAAAGATGGTGCGGGCACTATCTTCCAGTTTTGAATTTAGTTCATTTGTCTAATGGATCATTCTAACCTTGGGAAAATTATGCATTTATCTTAATTATAAATAAAAATAACCTCAGTAATTAAGAACTAATTAATATGTTTACATATTTCTAATTGGAATGAGAGAGAAGTTATTGAAATAGTTATTGTTTCAGAAGGATACACCATTAAAATGACTCCTTGTAGCTAAATATAACTTTTTAAAATTTCAATTTGAATACATTGTTTCCAATGTCATGGCCGTTTTCTTCTGTGGATGTTTTGGCACCTTCTCTCTTCACATATATATATATATATATATATATACCATAGACAGATAAAAGACCAGGTAATATAAATAGCTCTGGTTGTCATTGTTTCTTAAGCAAATTAGCTTAATAATTTCTTTTAAAGTGAAGCAGTTTAGAATTGTGAATTCCACAATTCATAATTGGTTTGGCATTGATCCAATTATTTATTAATTGGAGCATGTAGATAGTATCTGTGTTAAGTTGTAAAGCACATACTTGTTCAATAAAATTCTTCTTCCCAATGTTGTTTTTCGCCTTGCTTCTTTATTAACATTGCTTCTTTTTTATTTTGTGTCAGTATCCACACATAGGAAATGTCAGCCCAGTTCTGAGTACTTCTGTTCATCTGAGGTGGGCAAGCTAGCTCTTTGATAATTTAAATTTGTTGGACGAATCACACATACTTTTGGACTTTTTTTTGTTTTTTGCTTCTTTGCTTTTTGCACCACTTTTCCCTCTTTTACGCTCCCTTTGTTTCTTCTGATTGATTCAAGGATACTATGTTTAAGATTTGAGTTGCCATGATTATAGTTGGTGCACTTCCCTAGAAATAGAAATAAAATCACAGTTCTTAAAATTTTCTTGGTTGGAAGATTTGTATTGTGAATAGTGTATTTGGAGTAAATCTCTTTTACTTTTTCTTTGAAAGTATTTCTAATATGATAAATTCTAAACATACTTTGGATGATGAGTCATGTTCATAGTCATTGTATTGTACAGGACTATCTAATTGGGTAAATTCTAATAAAGAATATTGGGGTGGGCCTGAAATTCTGCATTTTAACAAGTTCCCAGAAGATGCCAGTGTTTATGGCCCATGACTTGTATTTTAAGGAGCAGAAATCAATACTGTTGGATTAGTAGATGTAGGGGCTGCATTTAAAGCCCTTTTCTGGACACAGTCTTATTTTTTCCTACTAATTCCTTCCATAATGTAATTAAAACATATTTATTGGAAAAACAAATGTAAACAGATAAATAATCTGTACATTTAATTCTTTTGAAGGGCTTGTTTATTCAACTTTTCATGATCTAGGGACTGATTAAACAATATTCAATTAACCAGGTTAAATAACAATGGACTCCCCTGTTGTGAAGAATGAAAAGTACAGTAGTTTAGGCAAGCATCAATGTATATTTATTAGAAAATAATTCTGTTCGGAATTCTTTGGTTGCCTGGGAGAATGATGCTTCCTTTCTCGTCCAGAAGTGTTTTGCCCATGGTGATTATTAACTCTGTAGTGGCTGGGTTAAGTGGGTAGAGATTTTTAACATATTAGTTGCAAATACTGTTGTACTTATTCTTACCCTTTGGATCTGGTCTGTCAAATGTTAAATGTGTATTGAAATAAAGAGGTTAATTTTAACTAAATAAGTTTAAAATAAGTCATTTATACCACATTTTCATCAGTTTTATTTTGTTATGGCTCAAAAGTGAGTCCTTGGCTGATATACACAAAATCAATCAGTAGACACTGGATTTTAAGAAGGGAAAGTTTATTTAGTAAAGTCTAACTTTGCACAGAAAGGAGGATAAATGGTTCCTTGGATCTGTCTCTCTGAGTTGGTAAGGTGAGTTATATTTATTGGATTAAGCAAAGGGAAGTGGGGTTAGGGATATTAAAGCTACTGGCACGTTTGAATTGGCTAGTAAACATTTAAATTAGGGATTGAAAGTTTATTATTATCAGCCAGTGGGTTCTGTTATCTTGAGATGTGAGTTTGTGATAGTCCTGGAATTTATAATGGTAGGACTTGTTGCTTTTTTTAGGTCCAATATACCTCTTTCCTGTTTTAATTTCTGTTGCAGGGTATTTTATGTCCTGACGTCATTTTTTTAAAAATATTTTTTATTGTAGAATGTAACATATTCTACAAAAAAAAACAGTAAATTCAGGGTAGGGGGTGGGGGGATGCAACTGGTTCATATTCTTGGAGATGGTAACTCCGGGTTTCAGGGTTTATCTAGCCTAGGAGCCCATCTGGAGGTTTTAGGTTTCTGAAAACTAAGCTTAGTGACTGAGAGTTTTATTGAGTCTCAGGTAAGAGTCTTAGGTATTCTTTAGGGTTTACAGGAATACTGTGGGATGGGGCTTGGTTTAACATGGCAATTAGCAATATCTAGCTGAAGCTTGCTTAAGAGTAACCTCCAGTATAGCCTCTCAACTCTATTTGAAATTTCTTAACAACTGATTTTGTTACATTTTCCCCCCTTTTGCTCAGGAAGGCATTGTTGATCCCACAGTACCAGGGCCAGGCTCATCTCTGGGAGTCATATCCCATGTTGCCAGCAAGACTTTGACCCCTGGATGTCATGTCCCATGTAGGGGTATTGATTTTACTTCAGACTTGGGCTTAGAGAGAGAGATGCGACATCTGAAAATGAAAGAGGTTCTCTGGAAGTAACTGTTAGGCATAATTATAGGTAGGCTTAGCTTCTCCATTATGGAAGTGTTTCATAAACACAAGCCTTAAGATCAAGGGCTTGGCCTATTGGGAGTCCCTAATGTTTAAGGGACTATCAGGAATTTCCCAGGTGGGAAGCCTTAATAATTCCATGTTTTTTCTCCACTCCCTTAAGGGACTTTGCCAATTCTTTAAAATTATCTGCCTAACATACTCTGGGATGTATCTGGGAATTACATTAAGCTATATTCCAGGGTCATTTTAAGTTCAGGTCTCAGCTAATGGTAATTAAGAGTCATCTGGCTAGAGACTCTGGTAAGGAGAACTTACCTATATGGTGTGCAGGTGGGAATTTCTGAGAAAAGAGAAGTGGAAACTTTTACCACCTAGTTAGAGAAGGAGCTGCTTTGGCAGTTGGGGGGGTTATAAAAACCGGTTTAGGGTCCACTATAGTTTCAGCTAGAATTTGGGTCATCTGAGTCTTTCTTCACACTTTGTTATGGCTATTAATAAAAAATTGGTTGTGTCTCTCTACTGTATACAAATGCGTATGCATGCACAGCATACACACATGGACATAATAGTTATAGTGTGACTCCAGGTTTAGTCATTGCTTATAAGTTATAAAAATGTAAATGCTGTGAGTAAATGACAATTGTGACATATATGAAATGTTAAAAAAAATTTCTCCAGATAATTTTTGGAGAACTTATTTTTCCTCTCTGATTCTTGTTTATGTAAAAGGAAAGTTCTGTGAAAGTCTATTTAATTTGTCACGTTTTGATTTCCTGAGGTAGAAATTGTAACAAAAGTCAATAGAGCAATACAGCATTATTTAGAAATATTAATTTTCCAAGTCCCTAATTTAAGTGGTAACATTTAACATAGAAAATGTATTTTTACTATTAATTAAACATTAGATATTTTGTGAAATTTTTTTTTTCTAGAGAACCAGAGGACGAAAACGAAGTTTTATTCCTGAAGAAGAGAAACATGAGGTTGGAATAAGTTAAGCATTTTTTATATAGTCTAAATTTTCAGGAACTTTCTTGCTTAAAATTATTTGTGTTTGCTTCATATCCTGATTTTGTTTTTGTTGTGTTTTGTTCTCCCTTGTATGACAGGAAAGAGTTCCTAGAGAAAGAAGACAAAGGCAGTCTGTGTTACAAAAGAAACCCAAGGCTGAGGATTTAAGAACTGAATGTGCAACCTGCAAGGGAACTGGAGACAATGAAAATCTTGTCAGGTAAGTCAGATAATAAGACTTTGTCTTTAGGGTATTAAAGTTCCATCTTCATCATTTTCTCATCACAGAAATAATGAAAAAAAAATCACAGTATAGGACCTTGCTTAAGATCTTGTTTAGTAGAAATACTACATCAGAAACAGATTTCATCCATTTATTAATCTATCATTAGGGTTATACTCTGGATTTAGATTAAACATGAGTAATACGTATTTTGAACACAAGAGAATTAATTTTCTCTTGACATGAGAAGTTGAAAATACTTGGTTTTTAGAGGCCACAAAAATAATTTGATCCAAACACTTGTGCTAAGATTATTTTATATTATAAAACAGTAAAATTATTAAGTTTGTTAGCATATTATAAAATCTGAAGCATATTAGCAATGATAAAACTTTTTTTTTCACATGAGCTTTATTAGCACTTCCTTATTGCTTATCAAAATGAATGTGTTAAATGCTTCTTTCTTATGATATAAAGAAAGGTGAAAAGATGGCCTCTATATCTATATATCTATATATCTATATATATTTGTTTTCTTCTTTACTTTGTTTTGGTACTTTTTTTTTTTAAAGGCATAATGCTAATCAGAATTTCAGCTGATGGTGCCCAGTGGCTATTCCCAGAGGTCTAGAAATTGTGAATTTTAGCCATTTGCTTCTTTTGCTGAGATGAAGTATTTCAGAGTCATGGGTGAAATGAGAGTTTGGGTGGGTAGACAGAGGCAAAGAAAACTCATTTAAGAGACATCACTCCTTCTAAGGAGAGTGACAAAAAGGGTTTTACATTATGTTAATGGAATTATTTCTGATTTCTTCCAAAAATAGTCTTTTGTTAATATCCTATTAAATTAATTGAGGGCATAGAAATTAAATATTTCAAAAAGAGTACATTTAGGTTAATAAAAGAAATGTATTAATTCATTATCATGATCTGATATTGTTCCTGAAATGAAGTCATTTATTTCTGTCATTAAAAATACAATTTCTATTTTTCTTAATTCTTTAAATAATGGTAGAAGTGTAAAATTTTATGAGTTTCTTAAACCACCATTGAGGAACATAACAAGAAAGTGAAAATTTCAGTGAAGAAACACAAAGTGCAGAAGCTTAGAAAATCTAAATTATTTGATTAGTGTTTATTGAAGTAATTAATATAGAATGTCCTGGAAGCTCTCCTGAAGATTGAGTTCACTTAAATTCAGGGTAAACTAGTTCTAAGATAGGTGATACGCACATGAATAATTATGACTTAAATAATTTGCTGAAATAAAGTTTTAAAAAAACCCTAATATTCCATAACATAATAGAGTATAGAAACCAACGATAAAAATGCAAACAAAAGGAAAAGCATAAAAACTATCTTATATAATGAACAAACAAAAACTCAGTCCCAAGGAAATTGGAATTGGTGTTGGGACTTGTGGAGCATGATTTACTTGAATCAACAGTTAAAAACTTGGAGAGCTGTGATCCACTTATAAATTATTTAAACTTATGTATCTACCCTTTTGTTTGTATTTTTAAGGCACTAGATTGATTTAGGCATTTTTGCAGTAGGACCTACATGTTTTCATCAGATTTTTTGGTCATACATTTGAAAGAAAGAACTTAGAAAAATGAATACACTTAGCATTTCAAAGACCGCTCTGTAACAAAGCAGCCCCAACCCATCATATCTTAGCCATCTTTAAAAAATGTATGTACCATCTTTTTCTAAGTTTGATAAGATTTTTGAGTAATGTTAGCTTTTTTTTTTTACCATTTATTTCCTTACTTTTTGCAACTAAATTTTCATTCCTAATGGCATTATTACACCATGCCAATGTCTGGAATTTTGTGAATATCTTCTGGAAGGTAAAAGAAAGATATTTTTGTTACTCTGGAAATGATGGGTATACAAAGTCCCTTTCCGTGATTTTACCTTGTTAAGAAGATAATATCATAGATATTCTGTGAAGGTTTTAAAGAGGTACTAAAGAAGGAATTAAATGTTTTATAAATATTATGTAGAAGTATTTTTGAGTGAAGATAAGCTGCATATAAAACAATGCTGTAAAAATGCTTTATGGTTATAATATGATCTTCTAAAACAAAAACAAAAAATACATTCAGCTTAGACACTATTGCTCTTGGGTTAAAAAACAATTTTATTTATGTGGAATTTCATGTATTTAAGAAAAGTAAACTTACAAGCTAATATTTGCCATTTTCCCTAACACCTCTTTTATTTTGAATATGGCGCCATTATTCTTTGCAAATCCCCCACAAAGGTCTCACTTTTATGATTTGGTTGCTTCTTAACTATTATATATACATGCTATTTTTTAACTTTGATTTTAAGACATTATGTTAGAATTTATTTTACTTTTAAAGATATATTTCAATGCTTCTTCAGAGATAACATTATACTGATTATATATGTCTGTTAAGTTCTCTTATAAAATTGAACTTCATGGGTAATAATTTAATTAACAGTATTTTATTGATTATACTGTATTTGTTTTCTCAAGGTTCACTGGAACCTGCTGTTTAACAGCCTTGATTTTGAAACCACACTTCTCTATGTAATTCAGGCTATATAGAAAATTGTTTCTTAATTATTTTACTTCCTTGTTCAGTTATTTGTATATATGTGTATATGTAAATTTATATGTATAACTCTTTTTGTATCAATGAGAATTTGCATTTATCAGTAGACTGAAATTAGTAATTTCCAAGTGTTATTTTCTGCACTGCCTTTAGAGTTTTCTTAAATCTTGACAAGTAATTTAACGTCTTTGTGCCTCAATTTTTTCCTCTGTTGTACATGATCAAAAATCATGCTATGCTTTGTTAAGATCTTGTGCATAATTGCTGAGTGATAGCAAAGGCTTATCTACATAAAATATTAGTGGCAGTATTATTTAGTAACATAAAAGATGCATATGTGTGTTGAAATAAGGGTTCGAATTGGTAAATATGAATAATAAATGCTTGTTTACGCCTTTCAGAAAATATATACGTCCTGTTTTTGTGTTTAAGTATACCTAAAATATAGGAGACAAAAAGAAAGTTGGATTTTTTCTTTCATTTTCTCTAAAATTGATTAGACTGTGAACTATTTCTAGTAGACATGGGAAATGATAAAAACTCTCAGGGTCTTAAAGAGAAAAAGGTTTTACATTATTTCTTATGGATTTTTTATTTTTAAATAATGCTTCCTTCTGCCATCTACTTTTTAAATTTAATTAAAGTTACTTGGGAAAATTTGAATTAAAAATATATTCCTTGGGTGGTACAACAGTGGCTCAGTGGCAGAATTCTCGCCTGTCATAGCAGAGACCCGGGTTCGATTCCCAGAGGCTGCCATGCTAAAAAAAAAATTGTATATTTGTATATATATATATTCCTTTAGTTTTCTGGTGCAATTTAAATGCTGAAAACCCATTTAAAATTCTGTCTTGTAATTGTGAGGTCTTTTTAGGTAATTATCTCTGTGGTGAGTATCCTTCTTTGGGTTATTTATAGGCCCACTTATTGGTAAATTCATACTTTCTTGGAATATAGCACCCTATCGTTATTTATTTCCACACTCCCTGCAATATTTAATATTCAGTAAATGTTTGATGAATAAATGAATGACTACTCCACATAAATAACAACTGATTATTCTTTGCTGAATCTATAAAAACTTTTACTATTACAATTTATCTGTAGAGCAGATTGACTTACTAAATTTAAAATAAATGTTTGATGAAGATGTTTAAAAAGCTCCATAAAGGATTGCTTTTATGTCACTCAAGCTTAGTGGATGAATGTTTTCTGTGTTAGTTAAAGAAATAGGAACCATAGATTTGTAATTAGTTAATGTGTCTATGTAAGAGTAGAAATGAAACGATTTTTAGCTTTGAACATATTTGATTTTCAAAAGATAAATTTCAGAGATTGATAAGTCTTTCTTCTCTTTAAGTCTCTATCAAACTTGAATATAGGAATAAGATAAAACTTTTAGACCCTAAATTTTGTCTTTCCTATTTAAATTCAATTTGACACCTTTTTTTTTCACTTAGGCAATTGCGCAGAGGTGAGGTATGGGGAAAAGGGTTCCTAAAACTTAGATGCTCAGAATGCATGGGTCCTCCTAAGTGTAGTGTCATCAGTTTTATTTTGTTTTGTATTCCATTGCTCAGAAGCATTACTCAGGTTGAGATTAAAAAATGATATATGAAGCTATTTCACTTTTATAGCTAATTCAACATTATTAAATGCTTACAGTTTTCATATATATGTATATATGGGATATATATATATATATAAATCTAGGTTCTCCTTATTTGAGTATTAAGGCTAATTATATAGGTATTGAACTATTTTCCTTATGAAGATAGGATAGAATGTCAATTCATTCTCTAGACAGTGTTGTTAACACTGTTATTTATTTCAAATTTTAAATATTTGGCTTCTGAGTGTTTCCTACAAAACTAAATTTGACAGTATTTGTAAGTTATTAGGAACACCAGCAAGATTTCATATTTATCAGATTTTTAGTTTAAGCATTAGTCTCTTTGGTTATTTTGATTTTTTACCTTTAATTAACTTTTCTAACAACTATAGGCTTGTAAATTGTGGGTCATAGTTGAAGAGGTGTCTTCTCCCTGAGGTTTAATAAGACGAAGAGAATAAAACTAAAATGGAAAGTAACTTTAGTTACTGTTTTTGAAGAACTTCAAATCACTGAAAATGGGTTTAAGAAAAAATTTTTTTTAAATGAAACCTAGTTTTGTCTTTTTAAGAATAGTACTACATTTGATAGATTTCTTAAAACAAATAGAATGAGTTATTTTATTTTGACTATATACTTGCTAGTTTATGTTTTCTTGTATAAGCAGTTTATTATGTAATAATCATGTCACGCTTGGTAAAATTTGCTATTCATTCACTGAGGAATATCATGATTGAAAAGTGATACAAATCATATTATTTGGATACTTACAAATTAAAATTTAGAAACAAATATAATTTCAAATGATTAAAAATGGGCATTTCCTATAGAAAGACATTTCTAGATAAACTTCTGTTTCTGTTCTTTATTTCTACCTATGATTCAAGGTTAGGTTTTTTGTTCCTGTGTCACTGATTAGTACAATAAAATTACTGTTTTCAAAAGTATTATTTCCAGAGCTTCAATTTCTAATATTTCTTCTTTCAGATATGTGCAATCAAATTTAATCCCTCTATGTCACCCTGACAAACTATGCAATATGCTGTTTTCTTCTAATTTGGCTACTATTATCTGTGGTTTAGGTTTAAATTGATGTTTATTTCAGGCAAGTATAACTATCTTGAAGGCAGCTTCAACCCTGTCTTACTCATTTGCTTTTTTTTTTCTTACTCATTTTTGTTAACTCTGTGGTCCTTATCCCAAGTCACTAGACAAAGATCCCTCCTTATGTACCCCACTCCTGCCCCTTAAGGGGTTTGCACACTTATATGATGTATTAAGTGATCTTTGGCAAGAAATTAAGCCATCCTAATTTTCATTTTAGATTTAATATAAAAGGCAAAGATAGAGTGGCATAACAGTATGTCTCTGAAGACACATGAACATACTGTAACTTGTGATCAAAAGAAATTTGTCACTTAGCTGTTTAAACAGGTTTCACATTGAAACATAAGAAAAGTCTGGGATTCTGAATGCAAGTTGTTGAAGCATTAGGATTTATTTGAAAATGTAAACAAAGGAATATAAGTGTGGCCTTTTCAAAACTTTATTGTCTTAAATTTTTTAAATAACTGTCATCTAGATTTTCACATTTACTATATTTTTTAATACTGTTAAAGAAATAGTTGCTTTTCAAGGCAATTCAGATACAGTTACCAAGCAATTGTATCAACCATAAAATTAAAATTCAGTAAAATTAGAAGCACCCTTTTCTGCCACATTTTGGGGAATTTAAGTGTCTCTATTTTGAGAAAATGTATACATATTTCCTTTCCTTTAAAGTTTTTAAGCTTTTCGGTATCTCTTTCAAAGAAATTACCACGTGATCTCCTTTTGTTTTGAAAGCTATTCAGTCTATCACTGTTTTTGAAAACCTGGCCACTTAATTGTATTAACTTTAAAAAAAATACAGCTTTCCTGTATATGTTAGGCTATTGAATCAGCTTAATATCAGAAGTAAAAACAGTTGAATACTAATATTTAATATATGAATAATGCTAGGATGTATAAAGAAATCAGCCTAAGTAATGATTTACAAAGATTTTTTTTTATCAAGGATAAGTAGGAAAGACGAGCCCATGTTATAGCTATTTAAACTTTTGTAATATATCATCTTTTGCTGTTAAATTGCTTAAAATAGATGCATTAATGAAATGCAATTTTAGCAATTTAAGTAGATAAAAATTTAAGTTAGATTAAAAAAACACACATATACACATGCTGTGGCTAAAATAGAAACTTTATTACCTATTCCTTCTTAGTTTTATAATTTTTGAATCTAGATTGGTAAACTAAATAAACAATATTTCAACTTCTCTAAAGTTTCGAATTGTGAAGTAATGATGAAGTGATAAAACAACCTGAAGCAGTTTCATGGAAATACTTATTTTCCATTTGTTAAAATTCATTTACAAATCTTCTCATCCAACACCTCTTTAAATGTTAAGCTTCAGGGACTGTATTTACCTATTTGCTCAATCGTAGAACATACAGAAAGTAATTTCAGAACTGCCACCAAAACTACTGCGAAAAATAAATTATTAAGTTCAATGATTGTTTTGTTTTTGTGGTAAAAATTAGATACAGTGGAATGTATAAATGGTAAATAAATTGGGTAATTTTGACAAAAGCATGGATTTATGTAATCTATGTTTCTATCAAGTATAGAACATTTTCATCATTTACAATAAGTTTTCTTGGACCCTTTCCCAGTTAGTTGTTCTCCTTAAAGGCAACCACTTAAAAAATTTTTTTTTACCATACATTAATTTTGCCTGTTCTAGAACTTCATATAAATGATATTTTCAGTGTTCATCCAGTTTTAACCATTTTAATGAGTGTGATTTTAATTTGCAACTCTCTAGTAAATAATAATGTTGAGCACATTTTTATTTGTGTGGTCATTTACATGTTTTCTTTTGTGAATAAGTCTTTTGCCCCTTAAAAACTACAACTGTTGAGTTGTAGGTGTTTTAAATAAATTCTGCATGTAAATCCTTTTTAAACAGGTTTTAGAAACTTATTCTCCCTAGCTGTAGTTTGCATGTTCATTTTCTTAATTATATCATTTAAAGAGAAGAGATTGCTAATTTTTATTTTTCACTCAAGTTCAATATAGCACCTTTTTCTTTTGTGGGTTTATTCCTTTCATATTCTGTTCTTCTTTCTAAGGGGAAGTCGGTATTTAGTTTTCCATGGATCCTTTCTGACTTACATGACCCTGTATTGAGCTTTTGCTTGCTTTATTATCCTGGGGACCAGCATCATGCTGTTATCCAATTGATTTGTAAATTTTCTTGTTATTGTCTATGAATTATTTTATATGTCTCTGTTTTACTTTTCCCTCTAGGTGAGGGCAAAGTCTATTTTTTCCAGTTATTCTTGATGGTCTCACAGGTTAATACATAACACAAGTAATTAGTTTTGAATAAATGCTTGTTAAGTTAATTTACTTGCAAAACTAGATCTGGACATATATGTAGCTCTATATAGTTGAAATCTTTTATATCATCTTTGAGAGCAAGGACGTTTCTTTAAATAGTCCCTAATTTATTTTATTTTTAAAATTTTAAAATGTTTTTAATTATTAAAACCAAACTTAAAAGTAGTATAACTTGCTGTAAGCAAAAAAAGTAGAAATGGTTGCTGATTGATAACCATTGTTGATTGATTTTTTTGTTTTTGTAGTGGTTTTTTACTTCACTTGAGAGAGATCTCAGCTAGTCCAAGATTTGTCACTTACCACTTCTATACTCTTAAGCAAGTCAGTTAGACTCTGTAGATTTTGATTTTATTTGAGAAGAGAACCTTTGCCTGTATCATTTCTGAGGTCTAGTAAACCAGCTCTCATATTCAACGATTATGTGATATTCCGTGTTCCCAAGTCCCTGCTATTTGTTTACATTTGGTTATAAGCTTTTCTATAAAAAGACGTACTCTCAGCAGAATCTCTTTTCAGGCTACTCTGTAACTATCTAGAACATAATTATTTTTCTTGATTAAGTCGCTTAACGTGGTAGCCTCTTTTGATAAATAGCAAGTGTTTCTTTTTTTTTAGAAAACAACTCTTTTGAGGTCTATTTTCCTACCATAAACATTCACCCATTGTAAGTGTGCAATTTAGTGATTTTTAATAAATTTATGAAATTTTTCAGCCATCACTGCCATCCAGTTTTTTTTGGGTTTTTTTTTGTATGCTGTATGGCAAGGTCACATTTCATTCCTTTTCCATGTGAGTATCCTGTTATTGCAGCACCATTTGTTGAGTTTTCGGTTTGTTTGTTTCCTTGGTTTCTTTGTTTGTTTGGAAACTGCATGGGTTGGGAATTGAACCCGGGTCTCCCGCATGGCAGGCAAGAATTCCACCACTGAGCTACCCTCGCATCCTCGACAGTCCAGTTTTAAAATATTTTCATTACCTTAAAAAGTTCCCTCATACTGTGTACATTTAGTCAATCCTTTCTCCCTGACCTTTAGCCTTAGGCAACCGCTATAAATATTTGTACACTAGTTTCCCAAAGTTTCTTCCTTTCCTAACCCATTTTTTTCATCTTAATAGTAATATAATACAGTTGTCTTTTGTTTACACTGCAGACATATTTCTGATAATATATAAATCATATTCTTTTTTTTTAATTTAAATGCAGTAAAAAGAACTTGCTAATTAAGGAAATATTGAAGTGAGTCTTATTTTTTGTAATGCGAAAAAATGATCCCATTTTATATCTTCTTGAAGTTTGTATTTTTGCATTGGATATTTAAAAAGGGAGCTTGCTAAATTTATGTTGAGGGCCTAGATTTTATGAAATTTTAGAGTATCTACTATATTTTGGGAGGCAGTGTTGTGTTCGAGCAATTATTTGCCAGGATTTATGGTCACTATGCTGGGTTTGAAACCAGATTCTGGTATTTACGAACTCTGTTCCAGCCTTTCCAAATCCGTATTTGTCCTTAACTTCCTTGTTTCCTTATCTGTAAAATAGCATTAATCAGTAGTGCCTACACTGTAGGGTTGTTTGAAGGATTATATGAGATAACACAAGGAAAGGATTTGGCTCAGTAGCTGGAAAAGGGTGAATGTCTATACATACAAATGACAAAACTTTAATAAGACACTTCCATAATTCTCACTTATGTACTAGACACCTTACATATACATATTAAATTGTTTAATCTTTACAACAACCCTGTGAAACAAGTAATATTAATACCCCTATTGTATTGATGAGGAATAAACTTAAATAGTTTCCCAAGAATGCATAATTATAAAGTGGTGGTACTGGGATTCAAAGTCAGGCAGTCTGAGATAGATAGATGGATGGATAGATAGACAGACACAGATTGATTAGATAGATTAGATAGATAGGCAGACTGATTGACTATTCTTAACAGGTAGTTTTAATCCCAGTATAATTTATGTTTCAGCTCCCTGGTTGGATAAACTTTGCCCCTGATAAATGTATTTGTTGCAGGCTAAATGATGACACCCCTTTCAAGATCATATCCAATATTTCCCTTTTTTTAATGATTTTCAAGATAATGTCCGATATTCTTTGAGACTTCAGTGCTATAGTCTTTATTCTCATAACCATATTTTATGGTATTTTTTTGATACTGAAAGTTTTTTTAAAAAGTTTACTAACTACTTTTCCTTTTAAAGATTAAATACCAGTGAAATTATTTATGTTTTATATTGAGTAAGGATCAGAGCACTAATAATGAAATTGGACCATTTATCTCTTGGAAATAAGTTTTTAAGAAAATATAGTCTGTACTTTCTTTTTGGCAAGATTGCAACTTTTTCAGATAAGTTACGTCTATGCTAATATTTAAATGGTATATGAATTTAATCATTAAAATTATTTACATTTAAAGTATGTTTTATTTGTACATATTAAAGTGACATGTTTCATATATATTTCATACAAAATATTTATACATTTTAATACCATATATGTATTTCTTGGCGTTGCTGTTTGGGAAAATGTGTGATGTCATCTATACTTTCATTTTTTTGTCATTAGTCATTTTAATTCTGGTTATCTATTTGCTAAATGCTTTTGTAGTTTCTCTTTTTCTCTTGAAGAACAACACATTCCTCTAATTCTAGATTGATAAATCCTCTGAATATATAGGCACAATAATGTGAAATTTGATTTAGGGACATATTAAATGAATTCCCAATTGTGCAAAAAAATAAATAAATAAAGCAAGATCACAAGCACAGTATGTTTAGATTTTGTGAATTAAATTTGGGGAACAGATATACCTCACATATGATCAGCCTCCTGATAACTTGTGTTGTGATGTAAGAATTCTGTTTTGGAGAAGGACCATTCAAATGAACGAAACAATACAAGGTGCTAGACAAAGAATTGCAGTCATTTGAAATTTGTGAGTTTAGCAAATAGGAATATTTCTAAAACAAATGTCAGTTTGTTTCTCAGTTGAGAAGTTTTCCACCGTTAAATTGATTCTCTCATATGTGCTCATGAAACTGAGATCTATCTAAAAAATATTTAACTTCAGAATTATGTAATCTTAGGGTGATCTTGTTTGGGTATTAAAATGCCTCTCTGTGTTCATATGTAAGCATGTGCGTCTATTTTTTATTTGACACTGGTGTTTCAAGAGAAATGTTTTTCACATTTCTGCTTTCTTGACTAAGAATGAGAGAAGTTATCAAACCTCATGTTTTTCTCATTTCACCTCAATTATTTCATCCACTCTTCAGATATGGTTTGTGTCTTTAGTATAATCCCAATTTCCTCTCTAATATTGTTGATGTATTTATGAGAGATGTTAATTAAAACCAGAATGATCGTTTTCTTGCTTATTAAGGAGCAGTCTTCCCTTTTTTTTGGCAATTGTAATGCACCTAATATCTCTAATAGTGAGAGACAACAAATAAACCTTGTTAGAAAAATTAATAAAGGAAATAACCAGGAAAAAGATAGGGAGAGGGCATTGGGATGAAATTGAGAGTTTAGAATTTTAGGTCAGGTTCTGCCAGCAAGAGGCTATGTAATCTTAAAAGGAATGTAACTTCTGGGAATCAGTTCATTATTCCTATAATAAATAGTGTATTAAATTGATTTAAAAATCCCTTTTGGTTCTCACATTCCATGAAAAGAAAGAAATTCCAGGTAAGGAATTCTGAATAATTTGTAGCACATACTTCCCACTAACATTGCTATTTTTAATTATATTATTAACCCATAATATTTTTCTAATTTTTATTTTGGTTATATAGTTTATAGATCATAGTGTAGTGAAAATAAATAGTTAATTATATGGCAGCCAATTTGCATGTATTTCTAATTGAGACTTAGGTTTCTGAGAAATAGTTTATAGTAGGAATGTTTTCTTTTATTCTTAAAAGTTTTTTTTCTTAATTTGATAAAAAAATATTATAGGTTGAGCTTTAAATAGAATAAAATGTATTTGTAGATCAAATGATTTATGTTATCTGGGTATTTAAAGCATTTCTCATACTAACTCTATAGAACTCCTAGTTGTTTTAGCATATATTATATAAGATTGCTTTTTCATTTTAATTCTTAAGTTCCTGAATCCTTTTTGTAGAACAGTTTCAAGGAGCAATTACATTTATCTTAAACTCTGAGCAGTATTAAGGTTATCATTTCTGAATTAACTGTCCCTATTACAATGTACTAATAGGATTGAAAGTATAGCAGGCTGCCTTTTAAAAGGAATTTCTTCTAATTCTGGTCTTACTTTGTAGACTGACCTTGTGATTTATTAAGAAAATAGCCAATCATGATTTAGGTTACTGTTGTGAGATGGTTTGGTAGCTGACTTTTACCATTGTCATAAATAGAACAGTTATTTTAGATCATAATATCATTTTCAGTCAGATAACCACTAAAATCACTGTACTGTGGTTCTCTGAAAATGCTGTAATCCTTCAAATACCACATTAAACTGAGAGAGAAAACTATCAGTAGTGCTTGCACAGTTATGTAGAAGGATGAACCATGAACCAAGTGAAAAGATGCTCTGGAAGAACAGTAACCTTTCCCTTGATGTGTGCATTTCCCATTACATTTTTGACACAAAATGTTGCAGTGATTTAATGGTGGCATTTTGTTTTGCTGATGTCCTTTTTTTCATTAAAAAGGAACCAAAGATAGGGTAGGAAGTTACAGGAAGAGTGACCAAGCACTGAATTCTATTATAGGAACCTCTGTTTTCAAAATAAAATAATATATTATTTTAGGAATGTGGCTTTTCCCCCTTTACATTGCATGTTAACTGTGCTGTACAAAATCATTTAGCTATATTATATCTTCAAAACTGATGTTGTTTATTCTTTAAAGGTAATTTTTTCCTCCATTGTCTTCCTCTTTTTTCTTTCTAATAACTTTTGATCGTAAATGACAAGTTAATAAATCAGGAAGGTATTGTTTTAGAAATTACGTAGATCTTGTCTATTATGTAACCAGAAAGTGTCCTATTTTTTTTGTAACTTTGGACATATATTACTAGAGCTGATTACACAGGGAAGCAAAGAATGAATAAATTCAGTATACTAATAGATCAATGCCTGTTAACTTTGAGAAGATGGATTTCCCTTGGGAATGAAGTCAAAAAGTCCCACAAAAAACCAATACAAAGCTTATTTGCACCTAAGAAAATATACACAATTTAATGTAGTTGGACTGAGAAATTAACTTGCCAAAATATAGTTTGTAAGACTGAAGCATTAGATTCACAGTTTTAGTGTTGGTATTGAGTGATTGGGTGTAGGCTAGATGACAAGAATTGTAAAGGGAAAAAACAAAACTTGAGAATTTATTTTATATATGCATATTTCTTACTATCTCACTTTTATTGTTTTTATTTTTTTTATTATTATTATTTTTTAACATGGGCAGGTACTAAACTCGGGTCTCCTGCACGGCAGGCAAGAACTCTACCTTCTGAGCCACCGTGGCCCTCCCACTTGTATTGTTTTTGAAACTGCGTCAGATAGTTTTGACTTAAGCACTGCTTCATGTTCCCCCCACCCCCAGGATTATAAGAATATTCATAAAAGTTGCAATTTCAATTAAGAGAATGCAAATTTAACCTGGAATTTTTCAGGCAACATGCTATCAGTAGTTCATTTTTACCTGAGTGATTTTTTTCAGTAGGAAACTTTTTTGTTCTTAGTGAATTCTATGAGTTGAGTTTACATCTAGTTCAACAATTCTTTATCTTCATTTTTTTTTAATTCCTTACAAATAACAGTCATCTTGATCAAAAGAAGTAATTAGGACCATATGCTGTGTGGGTGTATATCCCAAAACTTTCAACTAAAAATGATTATGTGCTTTGCTAGTGATATGATTAAACGTTGCCCTGCTGAGCAAGTATATTAGAGGGCCATCATTACTAAATCTAGAATTTTGTGTATAGCAAATTTTCCTGAAGAGATGGACATTATACTTCCATTCATTCACCTCATTTTTTCAATAAATACTTATTATTAGCTGCTCCATGTATTATTGGTGCTACAGCAGTGATCAAGAAAATGTCTAAGAGACTGTTATCATCTTCAGAGACTTGATTTGACTGTAGTGATAATAGAAAAAGTAAAACACTTATCTTCAAGAAATTTCTCATTCTGCTTTGGAAAATGAGAAAAGCATATGGAAAGTGCTCATTCTATAGGTGGTATAACTTCTAGAGATTAATTTAGCAAGATGAATCAGAAGCCTTAAGCATGATGAATCTATTTATAAAGTAAATAGAACCTGTAGGAATCTTTCCAGAGGAAATTCTTCAGAAATTAGTACAATTTTCATATAGGAATGTCCTTCATGGCACTCATTATAATACTGAAAAATATTTGAAACTGTGATAAATGCCTAGCATTAAGGCAATAGCTAAATGAATTATGGTGCACTATAAATAGACTCTTATTCAGCCATATAGAAAGAATGTTTAACTTGAGAAAATTTTCATGTAAGTTTAAGTAAAAAATAATATATTTTTCCTGTAGGATGTACAATCTTAATTTTTCAGACAATAACAATATATATTATTTTCATTTTACTTGTTAAAGCTTTTCTCTGTTTTTCTAGATTTTTTGATAGTGAATGTAACTTACTTTTATAATCAGAAAACATGGTTTAAAAAAATTAACAGCCTGTATAGAATTCTGATAGGACACTGTGGATAAGACAAGAAAGGAAATCAGATTGGGGAAATTGGGAGTGCAGTTGAACCATGGCAATTTTTATGATTGCTTTTAAAAGTTGATAATTCAGTAAAACCATAACAGAAGTTCATGAAATCAAGTTAATTCCGTTTTTTCTATATTGTGAATTAACATATGAGTTCATGAAATCTCTTGCACAGTTTTGATGTTCATTTTGCATTATTGCAGATATTATATATACTGTATTCATTTCCTCCTTTATTCAATTGTCTGTTATTCCTAACTTTCATTCTGCTTTACCTCCTTTGTCTCAGATTGCATGCTTCTCTCTCTCTCTCTCCCTCTCTCTCTCATTACTGGAAAGCCACAGAAAGTTGTTATATAGAGATAATTTCTTTTTCTAAGAATTCCACATAATAAGAGCTCTCACTTGGTGACAGATTGCTATGTAAGATCATGTTAAAACGAGTAGCAGCCTGCTAGGGAGGTTTAAGCTAGGATGAAAAAATGGAGAAATACCTTCCAGTAAAAGGGTCCCATGAAAACAGCCAAGAAGACAGGAATTCTTCTGGGAAAAATGTTTAGATTAAAGCAGAGTTTTATGGAGATTTGATCTGAAACAGTACAATTTGTAGTTATCATCTCTATCTATCTATCATCTTTACGCAGTTTTACTGAGATATATTCACATACCATACGGACCGTCTGAAGTGTACAAGCACTAGCTCACAGTATCATCACATAGTTCTGCACACAATCCCATGTTCAGTTTTAGAACCTTTTCTTTATTCCATAAAAGAAATAAAAATTAAAAAGGAAGCCCAAATCCTCCCATACCCTTATCCCCCCTATTATTGACCCATAGTATTGATGTGGTACACTTGTTACTGTTGATGAAAGTATTAAAATGTTACTGTTAACTATAGTTCATAGTTTGCAATAGGTACATTTTTTCCCCGTATACTCCTCTAGTAACGCCTTTAAATGGTGTCATACATTTGTTCTAGTTCATGAAAAAACTTTAAAATATTTGTTCAGTTAATCATAGACATTGCTCACCACAAGATTCATTGTGTTGCACATTCCCATATTTTAACTTCCAACTTTCCTTCTGGTGACATACAACTCTAAACTTCCCCTTTCCCACCACATTCACACGCCATTCAGCCCTGTTAATTATTCTCACAATAATGTGCTACCATCACCTCTGTCCATTTCCAGACTTTTAAGTTCAAACCTAAACATTCTGTACATATTAAGCAACCACTCCCCATTCTTCAGCCTCATTCAATATCTTAGTAACTTATATTTTATATTTTATGTCTGTGAATTTACATGTTTTAATTTAGTTTATATCAGTGAGATCATACAATATTTGTCCTTTTGTGTCGACTTATTTCACTTAAACTGTCCTCAAGATTCATCCATATTGTCACATGCATCAGGACTTCGCCTTCTTAATTCTGAATAATATTCCATTGTATGTATATACCACATTTTGTTTATCCATTCATCTGTTGATAAACACTTGGGTTATTTCCACTTTTTGGCAATTGTGAATAATTCCTCTATGAATATCAGTGTGCACGTATCTGTTTGTGCCCCTGCTCAAATCTTCTGGGTATATCACGAGTAGCGGGATAGCTGGGTTGTAAGGCAGCTCTGTACTTAGCTTCCTAAGGAACCGCCAAACCATCCTTCAAAGTGGCTGTACCATTTTACATTCCCACTGGCAGTGAGAGTGTTTCTGTTTCTCCACATCCTCTCCAACTTGTAGATTCCTGTTTGTTTAATAGCAGCCATTCTAGGAGATATGAGATGATATCTCATTGTGGTTTTGACTTGCATTTCCCTAATAGCTAGCGAAGCTGAGCATCTTTTCACACGCTTTTTAGCCGTTTGTATTTCCATCATGTAGAATACATGCTGATGGTTGATTTTAAAAGCAAAAGTCATTGTTTCCATTGTAGAAGTCACTGATAGTACCTCTGAATTGTTAAATGTAATGGTCATTTTGTTTTCTAAGTACTTATCCTATTTGACCTAATTTCAGATTCTGACATTGGCAGCTGTTTTAGTTTTCTGCCTGCTAAATCAAATACCATCTAGTGGGTTGGCCTAAACAACAGAAACTTATTGGTTCACAGTATCAGGGCAAGGAGAAGTCCATAGTCAAGGTGTCATCGTGGTGATGATTTCTCCCAGAAGACTAGCTCTATGGGGTTGGCTGCTGGCAATCTTTAGCCCTTGGCTTTTCTGTCATGTAACAGTGTACATGATGGCCTCTCATGGCTTCTCTGGGTTCTGTTACTTCCTCCTCCTTCTCAGGGCTGTCTTTCTGTAGCTGACTTTCATTCTGCTGATAAAGGATTCTAGTAATAGGATTGAGGCCCATTCTGATATAGTTGGGCCACATCTTAACTGAAGTAATCTCATAGGGATGAATTAAGTTTAAAAACATGTTTTGCTGGGGTACATAGTTCCAAGGCACTACAGTGACCAACTTTCTTAAAACTTTATCTTCTCTCAATTTTCTTAGCACAGTATTTTACTCTTGTACTTATTATTAACACAACAGTAGTTATATGGTTGAATTCTCCATCTGGTTTTTTGGTTCAAATCCTTGTTCTTATACTTCAGCTAGTTGCAAAACCTCTCTCTGTGCCTTAGTTTCCTTTTTTGTAAATTGGGGATAATAATAATTTTTCCTCACAGAATTCTGTGAGAATGAAGTGAATATAATTATATAGTGCTTAAAGCTCTCATCCTTTCTCTACTGGATTGTTGAAATAATTACCACCCTCACTAATTTGAATGTCTGTAGTCTCTGTCCATCTGTCTTACTAAAACATCAATTTGTTCATATTGTTCTTTAATTTGTTTAGAAATTTCCAGTTCTTACAGGATAAATCCAGACTTTATAATATGGTTTATAAGACTCTTCAAATCTGGTCCTAGACCATCCTTTTTTCTTCATTTGCAGCTAGACTTTCCTAGAATTTTCCTTCCTCTATCTGAAAAGATCCCTCCTCTCTTTCTGGGATGAGGGCTCCTCCATTAATTATACTATTCTATATGTCATGGTCAGTCCATGATTCTTAGTTTGCAAGCACCAAGTCATAATAATTAAACTAATTTTAATATTTTAGGTTCCATACCCAATGCTTAGCACCTAGTAAGCCCTCAGTACATATTTGAAGAAAATAAAGGATCTATAGATTTTTATTGAATTGGTTCTTATTTAATAATTTAAAAGTTACAGTCATCTGTATTAATGGGAATTTGGATTAGTTATGTTATTTTTTATGTAACACATTCAAGTCTTGGTTTATTAAGTCATCCTTTATTTTAATATCAGCTTTTAGTAATTCAGTTCATTATTTCTCATGGCTGTGTTCTTCTATGTGTTATGATACATTTTGAAATTTTTGAATGAGTATATTACCTAATATTTCTCTTATCTTTCTAAAGGTAGTACCAATCTCATTGAGATCTCTAAATTATCTTTAAATTGAAAATAGTATATGTCATCATTAGTTTTTGCTAATTTTCACTGCTTGGGTAATATATATTGTTAAATCTGATTATGTCATAGTCTGATTTTAGCCAAAATTGAGGAAATAAGGCTATAGTTTGTTTTGCAGTGTGCAACTATCTGGGTATCCTTTTCACTAATCTGGAAGAAAGTTTTTAACAAATTGAGAGGTACTAATTTGGCTTCCTAGGACAATTTTATGTTCAAAGAAAGCACTGTTGTTCTTCCTTTGCATATTTTCCTGTGCTTTAAAATTTTTAATATAGGTTGTTTTGTTTTTGATAGGATCATATTTATTTGCTTCACTTCAGTTACTGGCGATAAGGAGTCTTTGCCTACCCATGCAGTTATTCCTTTCAGTGTCTCTTGGGGATATGGATTATATTCATTTCCTATCTGTTTCACCCCCAGAACCTATTTGACCCCCTTTGTTATCTATATTTGCTTGGTAGTTAATCTCTAAGTGATTTCTTTTATGATCCTTGCTTCATCAGTGTGTTCCTGAATATATTTCTGTGTATCATACCCATAGATAGACACACCCATAAAACCCTACCACCATTCCAGGCATTGAATAACCCAGTTTAAATATGTACGAAGAAAAATCACCTAATAATAATTTAGGAAATTTATGATGCTTTCCAGAAGCTGAATAGAGGCAAAACAAATTAAAATAAATAAATAAATAAAATAAAGACTTTAACATAGAAATTAAAAGTAACCAAGGATAGGGCTGGCCGTGGTGGCTTAGCAGGTAGAGTTTTCGCCTGCCATGCCAGAAACCCAGGTTCAATTCCAAAAAAAAAGGGAAAACTCACCAAGGATAATTGCTGTAGGATATAATTTCACTTGTCGTAAACCTGTTTACTTTGTTTACTTCAGTATACATTTTTATTTTTCAAGATTATCAGTATTAATTTCCAAAGAAAACAGAAAATGTGTTTGTCCTATTTCCAAGCAGCGGTATTTACAGATTGTCAAATGAGTCATAAACTAAAAATTAATGAAAACAACACAATATTTTTGTTCAGTATTTTTGGTTTTCAGGCATTTGCGGAGGACGGGGGCGGCGCAGGATGAGGTTGGGGTCGGGTGCATGGTCCATGAATCAAATCTGGTCTCCTGCATGGAAGGCATTCTACCACTGAACCACCCATGTACCCACTTCAGGCATTTTTACAGTATCTTTTTAAAATGTTGTATATTTCATATATAATTCCACTTTTTAATTTTTAAGAAGTTTAGTTTTCTTTCTGTTTTGGTTTTATTAGTTGTATAAGTATTCTTACCTTTTTTCATAATAACCTAGCTCCTGGGAATTTATCACAAGGAAACATTTTTAAAAATATCTATAGAAATGTACATTTATACTCTATTATAGTAGGAATTTCCCTACCATCCCCACCAAAAGTATTCACAAAAAATTCCTACAAATCTTAAGTTGAGAGTTCAGAAAAAATTTATTTTTGACAAGGGACAAAATTAATTTTTGTCTGTTCTGGGACAGAACAGTCTCTTCAATAAATCGTATTGATAGTATTGGATAATCTGGAGCCAAAAGAATGAAGGAGGACCTCTATCTCACACCCTTTACCAAAAAATTAACTCAAAATGGATCAAAAACCTGAATATAAGAATCAGTACCATAAAACTCCTAAAAGAAAATGTAGGGAAACATCTTCAAGATCTAGTGATAGGCATTGGTTTCTTAGACCTTACCTAAAGCACAACCAACAAATGAAAAAATAGATAAATAGGAACTTCTCAATATGGATGTGGAGAAAGAGGAACATTTTTTCACTGCTGTTGGGAATGTAAAATGGTATAACTGTTATGGAGGACGGTTTGGTGCTGGTTTCAGTTTGCTAAAGCTGCTGGAATGGAATATATCAGAAATGTACCATGGCTTTTACAATGGGGATTTATTAGTTTACAAATTTACAGTTCAAAGGCTGTAAAAATGTACAAATTACTGCATCAAGATGAAGATAACTTTCCATTAAAGGGAACTTTTCCTCCTAAAACTAATCTTCCTACTTATGATCTGGATCCCATCTTCCTTGACTGTATATTTCCTTTTCTATATCGTCAGCTTCTTCTCCATTGATTCATTCTCTTTGGTTTTTAAAACATGGCATTCTCCTAGGTGTTCTACCTCCCTGAATGGTCATTTTGTAAACCTCTCTACCTCTCCCTTCCCTACACATGTTAGTGTTCTTGTCTGCTGGTTTGAGGCTGTTATGTACCCCAGAAAAGCCATGTTCTTTTTCCTAATCAAATTTTGTGGGGGCAGTCCTGCTGTTGTGGGGGATCTTTTGATTGGGGGTTTCCATGGAGATGTGACCCATCCATTTTGAGGGTGGGACCTTTTGAATGAGTTGTTCCATGGAGATATGACTCTCCATATTCAAGGTAGGTCTTAACCCGCTTACTGAAGTCCTTTTAAGAGGGAACCATTTATAAGAAAGAAGCTGAAGAGTTGACACAGACAAAGACATTTGGAGATGCAAAAAGAAAATGTCCCCAGGGTAGTTATTTGAAAGCAGAAGCCAAAGGGCCAGCAGATGCCAGCCACATGCTGTCCCTGATTGGCCTTTCTTGAGTCAAAGTATTTTTCTCTGGGTGCCTTAGTTTGGACATTTTTATAGCCTTTGAATTGAAAACTTGTAACCTAATAAATCCCGTTTATAAAGGCCAACCCATTTCTGGTATATTGCATTTCTAGCAGCATTAACAAACTAAAACACTGTCCAAGGTTCTTTTTTTATTCTGCACTCCCTGGCAATTTAGTCTTTGACAGTCTTCATTTATTACATTAATTCTGAAGACTCCCCAGTTTTTAACTCTACCTAGGCTTTCTCTACTTAGTTTTTGACTGGGATAGCCAGCTGTCTAGCAGAACATCTCCAGTGGAGGAGATCCTACAGGCATCTCAGATTCAATATGTAAATTGTTGTCTCGCTTTTTAAAATCTCATAGCAATCTATATATTCATCTCCATCTTCATTCCGATTGATTCAGTTTAGGCTTTCTTTCGGTCTCATTTATATTTCTGCAGTAAACCTAACTTTTCTTTCTACTTGTTTCCTTTTTTCTCTACTTCGTGCATCCATAGCCCGCTTCTTATATCACATACTTATTATGTTACCTATTTGTTATGTCCTTTCAGAGTCCCCCAGGGAAGTCTAGATCTCTGTCATTTATTCATAAGTACCCTTTACTTCCACCATACCACACGATGTGGATTTTCTAACATGCTTTATTATTATACTTTATTTTTAAATTTCTTGTGTACCTTTGCTCATTTCTTTCCTTCTACCTCAAATTTCAGTTTTCTTATTTTCTGCCTGATAAATTCTTACTTATCTTTTAAGGCTTGCTTTCAAAATCACCACTTTCATTAATCCTTTCCTTCTACTTCTCAAACAAAGGTTGTCTGTCTACCCAGTATGTTTCATTAGCAGCTTATGCAGACATCTATGATCATACTTGTTACACTGAATTGAATCTCTCTTGGTTTAGAGGCTTGTACTTATGTTCATTTGACTCTCCTATTAGACTGTGAACTTAATGAAGGAGGTTTACTTATCTTTATATTTTAAGAGCCAGGATAATCCTTGGCATGCTATAGTCTCTCAGTAATTTTTTGAATGGATTGTTTGTTGAAAGGTGACATGGTTAGTGTGAGTGAATTAGGCTTAGAACCCAGACGTCTTGGCTTCAGTTTTCACTATCGTATAGTTTCTACAGATTCTGCATCATTAAGTACTTAAAATAATTCTCATCTTTTAAAACAGACTATTACAGTGCACAGCTATAACTGTGTATGACATCAAAAAGGATGTTTTTTCATGAAATATGTGAGTAATACTTTTATTTTAGTGCCTTGACTGTTCATTATTTTAGTTGTTGTTTTGGAGCATATAGTCCTTCTGCTTCAACTGTAGAAGTCTCTTTATTGTTTAAATACTTGGAATACTTACTGTTTTTTGTAGCACATCACTGTATGCCATTGAATTTCCACATTTCTTTTCTGTTACAACAGCTATCTTCAGTCTGTGGCATTTTGTTTAGTTGGTCTGGTCAGTTCAATGTAATTGATAATCAATTACTGACATGTTTCTTGAGCTTTAATCTTCACAGACACATTGTGCCATTTTGAAACTATTATGTACCCCAGAAAAGCCATATTTTAATCCCGATTCAGTCTTGCAGAGGTAGCTGTTTCTTTTAATCCTAATTCAGTTCAGTAGGGCAGACACTTTTTATTAGATTATCTCCATGGAAATGTGACAAGCCCTATTGTAGGTATGACCTTTTGATTAGATAGAGATATGATTCCACCCATTCCAGGTGGGTCTTGATTAGTTTACTGAAGTCCCTTAAAAGAGGAAACATTTTGGAGAGAGAGCAGAGCTGACGCAGATACTGATACTTGGAGAGTAGAGACACGGATGTCTGGAGATGCTTGGAGCCCAGCAGACTTTGCCATGAGATGTTAAGCAAGCCAGAACTTGGAGAGAGCCAAAGGAAACCAAGAGATGAAAGCCAGCCCCAGTGAAGCAAAGTGAGGAACTCCCACAGGAAGAGAGGCTGAAAGCATCAGAGCTTTATCTGGCTTAGGAATCTTCTGAAATTTATAGGTCCCAGGAAAGCAAACTTAACATGAAACTTTTATAGAGTCTTAGTTCAAGCCTTAGGTGTTCGTAAGATTTAACAGGAGTGATGTCGGCACAGTCACACCTTTCTAAATTATGTACTGTTATAGTAGTAGCATTAGATCCCATATTAGAAATGTTTGTTTTATAAATTTTCTCTTTTTTTCTTTCATCTTTAAAAATATGGAAGACTTCATGAATTTGCTTGTCATCTTTGTGCAGGGACCATGCTAATCTTCTCTGTGTCATTCCAATTTTAGTATATGTGCTGCCGAAGCGAGCACTATTTTATAAATTTTCTAGACCTTCTTGTTCTGATATTTGCCTAACTTAAGTTCCTGTAAACAGTTTTTGCTGACAGTGTGTGATTTATTGATATCAGGTGGACATAATATCTGTGGGCAAGTTATTCAGTCTCCTTATGCCTCTTTTTCTGCCCTGGTAAACCAGAATAATTCTTATCCCGTGGAGTTGTGCATATTTTTAAATGATATTACCTGGAATACAGTGGTTTCTTGACCAATATTTTTCCACTCCCTGCTGTTCCTTGTCTTTATCAGAATTATTATTTTCATAAATATTTTATGTATTGTTTGGTAATCTGCTGTGATTTAATTTGCTTAGTATGAAAGTACTTTTAAATGGGACACTTGATGGGGAAGCGATCTCAATTTATCTGAGGTGTTAGTCATTAAAATATTATTTGAAAGTACTCTCAACATTCTCATACTGCATATATATATATATAGTGTTTCTCCACTCATATTTCATTATTTAACTTGTAATACTCTTGTATAAGGATTATATTTGGAATGAAATTATTGTCTCCATCTATAATTGTTATTTTTATCAGCTGCAATTTTGGATTGTGCTAACTTCATTAGTTAGAAACTAAAACATAAATACATGAAATGACGTACTAGAATTTTCAGAAATTGTTCATTTACTATCAAATCTGAGTTTTTCTCTTCAAAACCCTGCATATTTTCAAAGTAGGGGTTCTTGTAATCTTTGCTCCCTTGCATGTTTTCTTATCTGAAAATTAAATGACCAATTCCAGAATTTATCATCTTTCCCAAAATAGTATCTTTTTTCACTTAACCCAAAGTTTTTATGATATTTAATTTTAGCCTAGGCAAGAATATGCTGCTGTTTAATCAAATTGTGTGTTATTGTACTGTAGCTTTAGTTCTATAGTGAAGGAAAATGAGAGAAAGATTTTTAGAAAAAAATTTAAAAATGTATTACCCTGTTTCTTCAGCCTTTCTTTCTATTGGTCCTTTGTCAATTCTTTAATTCTTTATGAATTTCTGTGGAATTTTATCTGGATATTCCATAGTTTCTTTCAATGGTGAAATTTAGTACTCTAATACATATTTTATGAGGTATTTAATGTATAACTATATATACTAATGCAAGTTTAAAGTATTATTGATAAGTAGAAAAGCAGCAAGTTAGAGAGGTTGATAACTGCCTCATGTTTTATACTATATTATTGAAAATGTGACCTTATTAATTATGTGACTGTAGTGTAGAATTATTCATGCATTCTACGTGTGTGAATATCTTTTTTATTACTAATGTAATAAATGTATCAAAGGACCCTAAGTTGATTTAGTTCACAAATGGGCAACCAGTTGTATACTGTGAGAGTTGACGAAATTGAACTACGTAAAAGTGACTCTTTATCTTCTCTATTAAAAAAAAAAAGTAAGTGGAGAGGGACTTCTGTTTTGAATGAAAATGATTAGGTACACCCTGTAATTGAGCAATGAATCAGATCGATAGAGCTGCTACACAGGGAAGATAGGCCTTGGAAGGGCTAAATTAATCAGATTCAATCACATACAAATGAAATTACATCAATCAATAACTTCTCTTTTATTTAACGGAAATCTTCCAGACCCAAATTTCTCTTTTCAGGTTAATTCATTTGTGTCAATTATTAAAGAATCTCAAAATTACCAAAAATTAAGAACTTTGTTATGACCTGATCTGTAAATATAGATCTTTTTTTTTTAAAAAAGAGTTGAGTTTTATGTACAGCATTGAACACACTGACTGTAGATTTCTTAGACCTTCTGTAGCATTCATTAGTAAAGAAATTATGGAGTTCATCTGTTTTGGTTGCTAAAGTTGCCAGCGTACAATATACCAGAATGGATTAGCTTTTATAAAGGTGATTTATTAAGTTACAAATTTACAGTTCTAAAGCCATGAAAATGTTCAAATTAAGGCAGAACAAGAGGATACCTTTTTGAGGAAAGGCAGCATCTGGGTTCCTCTGTCACAAGAAACGCACGTGGGAATGTCTGCTGGTCCTCCTGGGTTAGTTTTAAAATGGCTCTGTGGCTTCTGCTTGGGGGCTTTTCTTTTCTGCATCTTGAAATACCTGTGTCTGCTCTCATCTCTCTGCTCTCTCTCTTGGCTCTGCCCTCTATATGGGCTCTGTACTCTTTGTCTTTCCGTGAGCTCTTTTAAGGACTACAGTAAACCTTGAATGGGCAGGATCACATCTCCATGGAAGCAACCTAATCAAAAGATCCCATCCTATTAATAGGTCTGCCCCCACAAAATTGGATTAGGATTAAAAGAACATGGCTTTTCTGGGGTGTATAACAGTTTCAAGCTAGTGCACCATCTTTCCTCTATTATTTAAAATTACAGTTCCTTTTAGGGGTGCATGGGTGGTTCAGTGGTAGAAGGTGCACCTTCTATGGTTTGATTCCTGGACTATGCACCCCCCCCCCAAAAAAAAATGCAGTTCCTTTCTTTCATCTCACAAAAGTTATTCTCTAATCTATTTCATATTTATTAAATGTATCAAAATTCATTCATTTAGTCATCAAATTGTTATGTAAAGGTTATATAACAGACATAAGAATTCAGAGAATGGTGGGATCATCCCTAAAAGCATGATGGAGAAGTATTTATTGAAATTAAGGTGACATCTTGAAATATGGACAAGTTTCAGGAGACTGAGATGGAAGATAGCAAATCCTTCAAGGCGATGAATGAATATGAGTAAAAATACATGTGTGGGACCGTGGGAGTTGTATGATGTAGATTTAGGAGAAGGTAGATTGGGACCTGGATTCAGGCTAAAAATTTGGGATTCCTGATGGGATTTTTTTTTTTTGCATGGGCAGTCTCTGAGAATCAAACCCGGTTCTCCAGCATGTCAGGAGAGAATTCTGCCTGATGTAATTTTTTAAAGGCAAAGGATAGTACTTTAGGAAGATTGATATTGTGGTAGCCTGTGAGATGAATGAATGAGCTGCCTGGGGATGAACCAGTTTGGGAGCTAGGAACCTAGATGATGAAAGTAAAAATGGAAAGGAATGAAAAGATCCAGGAGAGCTAATGTTGCAGTAGATAATTAATTAAAAATGGGAAGGTAAGGAAGAAGGGAGTGTGTTAAACCAAACTGGTTGGCATTAAGCTGTGTAACTGGAGAGAATAGTAGTAGAAGATGAGTGACTGTGTTTTTTTAAAGACAGATAAATAGGCAAATGGAGTCACTTGGGATTTAGGGATTATTTTCAGGCATGTTGAATTAGAAATTTCTGATAGACATTTAAAATTGCGGGATTATAAATATTGAGAGAAATAAAACTCTGGAAATAGATTTGGTTAGTTTTACAAATATGTTCTATGGCCTTCAGGCAGCCAATCCTAACTTATACCTTTACTTGAAGTACCTGACTATGTCTTTGAGTAGATAGTGAAGGTCTGAAATGAAATCATGTTGCATTAGAATGGATGAGCTGAAAGAACTGAGTAGATGTCCTTGGTTTAGTCAGGCTGCTGACTGAGTCTGGAGAAATTTTGCCACCAAGTAGGAGAGCTCCAAGTTGAACTTGTTTTATACAGCTGTTTTATTTACTTATTTTTTAAAAAGCTTTAATTTGATGATATCTCTGTGTATAAGTAATATTTATCACTGCTTCTTCAAGTGTCAACTTGTCAGACTCAGTAAAGCTGTCAAATATTTAAAATTTGTCTCCTACTTCCTTTATTTTATTTTGCTTTTATTTCACACCTTTTACTTTGTGATTTATCTTTTATGAAGCATGTTCTTTACTTTAAGACAGTGATTCTTAAACTTTAGAGTGCTTTAGAATCAACTGACAGACTAGTTAAAACAGAATTTCTATTTTGAAAGATGTGGGATCCTACCCAGTGTTTGTATATCTAACAAGTTCCTTGTTCATGCTGATATTGCTGGTCTAGGTACCATAGTTTGAGAACCACTACTTAAAGAGAGAAAACATGCTGAAGTCCTAAGATAGTAATTTTTTCAACTTGGCTAAGGATGCAAACCATCTGTAGAAGGAAATACAAAAAAATTTCCCACTCTTGGAGATTCTGAATCAGTAAATTCTTTGTCTATAGCAACGGGTTCTTTCCAAAGAACTTTCCAAAGAACTTGACTAATTCTACTGAGGAAAAGTCTCTGCTCTGGTACTTCTATTTTATGTCATTTGTATCAGGGCTGTAGGTTTGCCCTTTCATTATAGGTCCAACTGCTTGGGGAAGATTTTGGAGTAGTATTCATTCAGAAAATTATATGTATCTGTTTGTACCAAGTGCTTAGTGCTGGAGATGCAAAGGTGAACAAGAAGAAATTATACCTTGGAGTTTATTCCATACCTTGTTTGCGTGTGCTCACATATTTATTCATTTGAATTCATCAGTTGCTGATTCAGCACCAGTGCTGAATACACTGGTGCTGCCCTTATTTGGTGATCTCATAAGACAAAAAGCCCCTTTTTGTACTAGGTGAAGCTGATCGTTGATTCTTGCACCTTTTAGGAGGAGACAGTTCTTTTAACCTAGTGGCATTATAAAATGTTGAAGTATGGGAATCATTTAGAATTTTGCATGGAAAATGACCACAGACTAGTTAAAAAGGGGTTTAACCTCATTGTGACCCTTGAACTAGATTGGCTATAGACAGCTCTAAGATAGTGTCATATCTGACAATTACCTCTCAGAGACCATGGTTTGTTGCTATTATACTCAAGACTTATGTTTTTGGAGATTGCAGTACATTCCTGCCAGCAGAAGTCCTAGCTTCCAGGTTTTAGACTTTAAACTTTGAATTTACCTTGTGACTTCCTCTTTAATCCATGGGTTATTTAGAAGTGTGTTTTTGAATTCCAAATATTTAGGCCTTTCATATACATCCTTTGGTCAATGATTTCTATTTAAATTGTGGTTTGAAAACATACTTTGCATTATTTCAGTTCTTTGAAATGCACTGAAGCTTACTTCGTGATCCAGAATATGGTCTTTGTTCTTTGTGGCCTTGAAAAGAATGCATAATTTTCCATTGTTAAGTGTAATGTTCTACAAATGTTGGTTGATAATGTTGTTTGGGAGTTCTGTATACCTACTGATTTTCTGTCTACTTGTTATATCAATTACTGAGAAATGAGTATTACAGTCTCCTATTGTAATTGTAGATTCGCCTATTTCACTTTACATTTTTATTGGTTTTTACTTTTTGCATTGAACTTTTTAAATGATTTCTCCTTGGTGAATTGAGCTCTTAATCATTATTTAACATCCCTTTTAATCTCTGGTAGCATTCTTGTTCTGAAGCCTACTTTATCTGAATTTGCTATATACGCCCCAGTTTTTTCATTGTTGTTGTTATTTTACTTTTATTATTTGCATAGTTAATCTTCTCTCTTTTGCTTTTAAAATCTTTGTCATATATAAATAGGTTTATATTTTTATTTATAAACTATATACATATTCACAAATATGCATTCACACATATACACACACACATACAAATCTAACGTGGACTGGATTTCTAATTGGCACCATATTGTTGGGACTTGGCTGTTTTGTCCAATCTGACAATCTCTATCTTATTATTGAGGTTACATCATTTAGATTGAATGTAATTACTGATATGATTGGGCTTAAAGCTAATATTTTGCTAGTGTCCTCGTTTATTCTATCAGTTCTTTCTTACTTTTTTCCTCTTTTTCTGCTTACTTTTACAATTAATTTGTTATGATTCCATTTAATCTCTATTATTGTCTTATTATTTAGACCTCTTTAAAATTTTTTTGTACCACCATAGGGTACAATATACATCTTAAACTATCACACTCTCTTCAGATATTATTTATACTTCAATATAGTGTAAGAAGAACCTTCCAACAATGTACTTCCAATTCTTCCCCCTTCTCTGTTGTGGTATTTTGTGCTCCTGTCTTCTACAAATATGCTGAAAACTCAACACATTGTTACTGCTTTTGCTTTAAGCAGTTAGTTATATTTTAAATAATGTATCTTTCATAGTTACCTCAAATGTGGTGGACATCATGGGTTGAACAGTAGATACTGAGATATTTATGCCTCTGTATGCCTGTGCAGCAAAGGTGGTCTTTCCCCACAGTCTTTCCTCTCCTTTATCAGTAGACTGCTAATGCTTGCTATTTAGTGCTTGCTGGTTTGGTGGTATGAAACAAGAGAGTTTTCAGTGTCCTGGTTCAACTCAGTCTTACTATTTCCTGTTCCTCCCTAAGGGATAGAGGATTATTTCCTCTTGTGTTTCCACAGTGGGATTTATCTGTGCCTCTGTTGGACAACAATGTTGCAGCCCTTCTAGAGACATTATAGCTTTTGTTCTTTATTAAAAGAGGCCTAGCACCCTTCCTAATCTGTTACAGGTGTCAACAGCTGAAGCTCTTCAATTTTCTAAATTACCACTTGAAATTAACGAGTGTTGCAATAGTAATGTAGTAGACTTTATTATTTGATATCAGAGTTTAATTTTTTTGGAATGTTAGAATCAGGGCTAGGAGGAATTTGAGAGATTGAACTATTTAAAAACTTACTTGATTTTTGAACCTCCTCAGGAATTTCCTTCATACCTTGTTACCCAGCTATTGTTTGAATATTTTCCCGTGCCAGAAATAACTTCCTCAGAAACATATAATTCATGCTAGAGACAAGAGTTAGAGCTATCTTAGTCCTTATCCCTTCCCTTTGCATTCTCAGACTGCATTGTTTTTTTGGCATGTGCAGGCACCGGGAAATCAAACCCAGGTCTCCAGCATGGCAGGTGAGAACTCTGCCTGCTGAGCCACCGTGTCAGACTGCATTTATTATATCCATTGTACCTAATTTAGTGACTTGTTCAGTAAAGATCATTGCACTGAATAAGGATCAGTGAAGTATGTTTAATCCCAAATTTTGGCATGTTTTCCTCTTTCTCAATTTCGGTCTCTCTGGCATTTTTCATTTTCCCCTACCTCCAATCTGTCAAAGAGTCTTTGGAAATTATTTGAAAGCTAAAAATATCAGAATAATTTTGGGAATGATGCTCTATCATAATATTTTCTCATAATTATTCCCTGCCTTTCCCATTCTTGGTCTCTGCCTT